>JAWQUT010000560.1:294896-309244 GCA_033807755.1 Ellobium chinense | reverse complement strand
GGAGGGGGGGGGTAAGAGATAGGATGGGAGGCAGAAAGGACGCGTGCCATACTCCAATCCCATGACCACACGCTCAAAAGCTGCCATATGAATGGATTACCGCAGTGACAACTGAAAGAAAGAAAAGCTAACAATAAAACAGCCATCCCTAGAGGTAACAGTCAGATACACACATTTTCAGGCGTGGTCCCACGGATGAATGAATGAATGAATGAATGAATGAATGAATGAATGAATGAATGAATGAATGACAGATTGCAGGAGACAACAAACGAGAGAAAATAGCATACACAGAGTAGACAGGATATAAAGAGGAAAGAAAGTAAATCAAATGACCAAAACATAAAACAACAAAAAAAAGGCAAGAAAAGGAAGAAATATAGACAGAATAAGGCACTGCTGTAGAAGTCTGGTCTCAACAAGTTGATCGATACAGTCAGCGATACTGAATACAAATAAGCCACGTCGATACCTATAATAATAATAAAAAACAACAACAACAACAACAACGAACCAGCAGTTTGTTTGTTTATTTATAATATGATATAAAACGTAAACGGAGATGGAGGAACGGAGGGAGAGGTTAAACTGAGGGGGGAGGTTAAACTGAGGGAGAGGTTAAACTGAAAACAACAAAGACCTACTAAGGACGTATCTCCAATGGAAGTGTATTACAGAGTGCTTCAACACTTATGCCTTTATGCCATGACACTTCAATTTATGCTTATTAAACTGTTTTTATCCTGATGAATTCAGCATCTAGTTGCACAATGGCTGAATGTTACAGTAAGCATTGAAACGTCTTTACTGTTCACTGTTTATTTTGGCCACTGTTTATTTTGGCCAGGACTATACTCCAAATATTGATACCTGACTTAATACCAGGATTATTTCATGTATCGATACCTGCTGTATTTGATACATGGATGAAAAGGTCGGGAGCTCCCGACCTTTTCATCCATGTATCAAATACAGCAGGTATCGATACATGAAATTAGTGCCAAGAATAAAACAAAGAAAAACGGGTAGAGAAAAACGAGTATGAAAGACAACAATAGAGAACTAAAGAAGATAAATTCTATCAATTTGACATCTGAGGAGATCAGGTGACGAGGGTGAATCAAGTAAACAAGAGAAAAACGGAGAAAGAAAAAAGTAAACAATCCGTGTTGTTGTCTTAGTCTATTTCGATCGGGCTCTCCAAAAAGATAATCATGTTGACATTTTTGTTTTTTTCTCCTGCAAGTTTCTACTAGACTAACATTGTTTTTTTTTTCTCATTTGTGTATGTGTGCAGATACCTACAGCATTCCAGAGTGATGGGACTTGGCACTAACAAAACAACATCAGACTGGCATCCAGACTTCGTACTGATAGACAAACCCACAATGACCACATAATAAATAAATAAGGGATAGTAAATTCACACAAAAGGATTTGCACGTTATTACTCGTAACACGCTGTTTTCTGACAAAATAATGTACAAAGCTAGAAGTTATATTCACGTGTCAAGATCAACTCGCAAAATGCACGAAACTTAGACCCTAGCAAAAAGCAAAAAAAAACCCAACACTTCAATAACATCCTCATGGGGTGATTTTTGTAGCCCGGCACAGTACACATGGTCAGCACAATGAATACATATAGTGAGCACAGATAGTGAGTACATATAGTGAGCACAGTGAATGCTAACAGTGAGTCTCTATGTCACATCCACTTTTGACTGGTTGATGACAACATGGTGATTTTCATTTAGCGATCCGTACATGAATTCATGAATGAAACACACAAGGTTTGTCATTACGTATGGTCATGACGTCACAGTTACAAGCCCCGGGGGGTNTATTATGATGGCTGGATGGGCGATCACTCTGAATTTACTGCAAAGGCCAGTAAATTACTGTACAGGCCTATAAATTACTGTAGAAGCCTATAAATTATTGCAGAGGCCAGTCAAATACTGTAGAGACCTGTAAATCACTACAGAGGTCAGCAAATTACTACAGAAGCCTGTAAATTATTGCAGAGGCCAGTAAATTACTGTAGAAGCCTATAAATTATTGCAGAGGACAGTGACATACTGTAGAGGCATGTAAATCACTACAGAAGCCAGTAAATTACTGTAGAGGTCAGTAAATTACTGTAGAAGCCTGTAAATGGTAAAAAAGATAGGTTACTGATACAATAATTACTGTACTAATCTCCCGCTTGCGACCCAATTACATGAAGTTAGGAGCCTTGAAAGAGCAGCTTGTTCTTCATTTGAGAGACCAATGACCCATAAGAAAACTTGCTGTCGCTGATGACCAGGTCTAGAAGGAAAGAGAGACTGTCGCCATACAACACAGGCGACAACATGACAGGAATTTGTAAAGCAAATCGTCAAAGTGACACCGCTGAACGCTCGGTCAACTGTTATGATCTAATCTCTGAGAGTACGGTGATATTATGACCTTACAGGTGGATTAAGAAGAGAGAAGTTGCGATGTGTCCATTTCTGTCTTGCGCCATTGAAAAATTACTCTGTGCACATGTTGGCGCGCCAGCATGCTGCGGGGTGAGCTGAGAGAAGGGGGGGGGCGACAAGAAGTGAGTGAGTGATCGATCCTGGATAAAGTGGGGTGCAGTTGTGTGGGGTGTGAGGAGTGTGTGGGACTGATGGAGTGAGGACCAGTTGACATTGTCAACATCTCCACAGCAAACCCCATCCAAAATGCTTGCCATGCTAGGCCCGCTATCAGAATATTCTTCACATTTGCAAATACAACCTGTCTTTACACCGCGAATGGGAATACAAAACAAAGTGGGGCAGGAGGAGGGGGGTAGAGGGGGGGGAAGAAGAAGGGGAAGTCACTGCTGAGTCATACTGTTCTGAGGAAGGGATTAAAAAGGATGGACTGAAGCAGGATGGGAAAGGAGCGAGACGCGGGTTCTCTGTGTACACAGCACATTTTCTCATGACGTCAACCTGATTTTTTTTTTTTTTATCATGACATTTATAAACACACTCGATTTTGCCTAATGAGTCAATGCGAATCACACTGCATAAGGCATATATATACAGCTTCGTCCGCTTAATCGCCATCCGTCTACTTGCGGGTTCCGTTCAATGTCACCGTCAATAAATCTCATGCAAGTAGATTTGCAATGGATGGTCTTGTCAATGGTCTTGTGTCAAGGAGAATGTGACAAGAATCAACGGTAGTATGTAAACTAAAGGATGAGGCCATGATGTAAAGTATAGCAAATGCCACTCGCAAACCACCGCCTTTATCTTCTTGCTCTTACTCTTAGCTACAGCCTTCTTGGCTTGCCGAGTGACTGATACTTCCTTTGCTAATGACGACCCCTCTCGCGAGGTCGCATGGAACACATAGGCGCAGCAGCCCAGAACACGAGACTGGAGCTGACTAAAGGTTGGCGACAAACATGTGAGGTGTTCTAGTTCCTGATAATAATGATGCGGTTTATAAGTCTCGTATCCAGGCTAATGTCCGCTCATGCGACTTCACACTATTATTACCCCAGCAGGCCTGATCACTCTAGGACTTTCTCGACTCCCTGGGGAGCATACAGTGCCGCTGCCATTTATAGGCGCTGATCACTAGCATTCTGACAATATCCTCCACTGCCTACAGCCAGGTACCCATTTTACAGACGGGTGGACTGAGGAAAATGTGAATGAAATGCTTTCCCAAGGCACTTACAACATGACCGTGGTCGGGAATCGAACCCAGGACCTTTAGATCTTGAGTCCAACGCCGTAACCATTAGGCCACGCTGCTCCACAGCCTGATATACGAGGCTGTGAGGTTACACTGTAGACATCACATCTGGAGGACTGGACAGCACTGAGATCTGCTGCACTTCAGGCCTAACTTCATCACGGCGACCCGTCTCAGAGTATGGATGGACTGAGTGTGAAGGAAGTAAAAGAGAAATGTCAAATCGCCACCATGTGTTTGCACAGGAGCGGCAACCAACTCAGGGCACCGGTCACGCAAGCTTACAACAGAAACTCAAGGATTCTGAATTCTAATGTATCACTGCACGGGGGAGATTCTGATAACCATGAGACGTAGTAATTTTGATAGTCTCCAGTGGTGCTCTTATTGAACTTGACAGTCTAAAGAACTCGTGAAGAAGTTTTAAGGTGAGCTAATTCTCTCTATTTCTTCCTTCCTTGGCCAACATAACACGATGTTCTAGCAAACAGTGCTTGTGGTTGAGATGGCGAGAGTTGTACAGCTGGCTGTAAGTCTGATGATGACTGACGACTACGACAGTGTTGCCAGAATGATGTTGAGAACAACAAGTCTGGCTCGTCGAGAACAACAAGTCTGGCTCGCCTAGAACAACAAGTCTGGCTCGCCAAGAACAAGTCTGGCGTCGAGAACAACAAGTCTGGCTCGTCGAGAACAACAAGTCTGGCTCGCCTAGAACAACAAGTCTGGCTCGCCAAGAACAAGTCTGGCTCGTCGAGAACAACAAGTCTGGCTCGTCGAGAACAACAAGTCTGGCTCGTCGAGAACAACAAGTCTGGCTCCTTTTCAAGTTCTTTGGCGCTTTTCTTGCAGCGAGGTTCTTGGCCATATTTTTTATTTTTTGGGGGGAGGAGAGAGGCTCTCATCAATTCCAAGCCAAAACAGCATAATATATACAGTAATTAACTGAAAATTCGGACCTGGAGAGAACACTGACTGTACTGTATAGTCTGAGACTTAGATATGTGTGTGTGTGTGAACAAGTGTGTGCGGGTGTGTGTGTGTGGGGGGGGGTTGTGTGTGGGTGTGTGTGTGTGAGAGAGAGAGAGAGAGAGAGAGACACACACACACACACAGACAGACAGACACAGACAAACAGACAGACATTTAGTTTGGCTTCTTCATTAAACGTGATTTGGCAAGACTGCTTGAGACAGCATCACAAAGTTCGTTCACAAAAATCCTAGCTGCCAGTTTATTGTGGTCGATTTTGCTGAAAGGCATTTTGGATAATCCCGCCACCACTTGACTTTCAATATTTTTCAGATCATAAATTGCTATAGTTCTAACTAAAAGTCACCGGATTAGTGCAAGTTCATTCATGTTCCCGAAAAGTTGCCATTAAGCGGGTGCTGACAGTCGACGCGGACTTAAGAATAACAACCACCCAAAACATTGCTGGTGTAACATCAATCAAAACATTGCTGGTGTAACATCAATCAAAACATTGCCGGTGTAACATCAATCAAAACATTGCCGGTGTAACATCAATCAAAACATTGCTGGTGTAACATCAATCAAAACATTGCTGGTGTAACATCAAGGAACACGACTTTCATTGATGCACAGACACAAGAGGAAATCTGGCGACGGATGTTGACACTGTGAGTATGAGACGCCACTTCCAACAAACATTTGACCTGGCACTTGGGCTGCAAGTTGGTCTGAACGACTCTTTCACTTTCACTTTCTCCCTTGTGTCACTGACCTCCATTTGTGTAAAGGGGGTGGTGNGAGGGGCAGAAGAAGGACGGGGATTGAAGGCCTCTGCCCCTCACAGCATAATATACGACCAGTTTTCATGACTGATTTTTCCGAAAACTTTCCACTTGCCCAGTCGACGTCAGCATTTTATTTACTTTGCAGCTCGGGTTTCCCAATTCCAAGACTTGTTTAGCAAATATCAGCAGGAACTGCAGGCATTACTTACTCATCCTCACTTTCCAGCCTCACTAGTCCCAGGCCATGATAAATACGAGATTGTTTGTCTGGATGGCTGATTCTGAACGATGAATTACCGCGAGATTTAACAACAACAACAACAAAAACAACAACAACAACAAAACCCGTTACCGACGGAAGACACATGACATTTTTTTCTTCTTTGCATCACAAATAACGTGATGTTTAGACCGACTCTCTATAAAACAGACTACCGTGTGAGTCGCACTGCGTCAGACGTGAACGCTTTAGCCACTACTTCAACTTGGATGTTCTTCCATTGTCTTCATACTCTCCATCTACATATACAAATACATACAGTACTACATGATACTTCCAGTCACTTATGTCCATGGATGGCATGAGGGGTGAANCCCCCAAAAAAAAAAAAAAAACCAACAAAACAACCCAATCCTCTCCTCTTATGAAATACGTGGAGCCTCGAAGTTTCCTGGTCCTCTTGCGCTGTCCAACCAAAAGTAACATTACATAATCAGATAAGTACATGTACTTCCTTCCCCGCCCTTCCCCCCTCTTTTCTAGTACTTTCACAGAGAACGGCCTGATCATCATGATACCAAAAACAAAACACACACAAAAAAACATAAAACCCAAAACCCAAGAGGAAACTAAATACCGTTTCCAGACTGTAGCTCAGCGCGGTAAACAATCGCAATGAATGTTTATATATATAGTAAGTGAAACGTCACTCTAACGCTGAAACATTCTCTCCTCCCTCCAACTTCTCAATACTAGTCACTGACCTGCTCATACCGCGCTCAATGGATGATCGCCCATGACCACTCACTAATCCATTAGCAGTCAAAGATGACACATCCAACTCTCATCATGATCCAACAAACAAGATTTTTGACTTCTCTATTGCCTTCCTCTCTCTCTCCCACATCCCGTCCGGTTCTCACAACATCAGCATCTCCTACAACATCTCCCACAACATCTCCTATAACATCTCCTACAACATCTCCTACAACATCTCCTATAACATCTCCTATAACATCTCCTACAACATCTCCTATAACATCTCCTACAACATCTCCTATAACATCTCCTATAACATCTCCTACAACATCTCCTACAATATCTCCTACAACATCTCCTATAACATCTCCTATAACATCTCCTACAACATCTCCTACAACTTCTCCTACAACATCTCCTATAACATCTCCTGCAACATCTGCTATAACATCTCCTACAACATCTTCTACAACATCTCCTATACATCTCCTACAACATCTTCTATAACATCTCCTACAACATCTCCTACAACATATCCTGCAACATCTCCTGCAACATCTCCTACAACATCTCCTACACATCTCCTACAACATCTCCTACAACATCTCCTATAACATCTCCTACACATCTTCTACAACATCTCCTATACATCTCCTACAACATCTCCTATACATCTCCTACAACATCTTCTATAACATCTCCTACAACATCTCCTGCAACATCTCCTGCAACATCTCCTACAACATCTCCTACACATCTCCTACAACATCTCCTACAACATCTCCTATACATCTCCTACAACATCTCCTACACATCTCCTACAACATCTCCTATACATCTCCTACAACATCTCCTATACATCTCCTGCAACATCTTCTATAACATCTCCTGCAACATCTCCTACAACATCTCCTACACATCTCCTACACATCTCCTACAACATCTCCTACAACAACATCTCCTACAACAACATCTCCTACAACATCTGCTATAACATCTCCTACAACAACTCCTACAACATCTCCTATAACATCTCCTACAACATCTCCTATAACATCTCCTACAACATCTGCTATAACATCTCCTACAACATCTGCTATAACATCTCCTACAACATCTCCTGCAACATCTCCGGCAACATCTCCTACACCATCTCCTATAACATCTCCTACAACATCTCCTATACATCTCCTATAACATCTCCTACAACATCTCCTACAACATCTCCTACAACATCTCCTACAACATCTCCTATAACATCTTCTATAACATCTCCTATAACATCTCCTACAACCAACCAGCCTTCTCCACTTCAGTAGCATTTTGTTCTTCGAAATTTTAACCATGACAAATTATTACATTTCCCGGAAAAACAAATTCACAACTACCAGATTTTCATTTCCCAAAACTTAAGTCCAGAACTATACCTTAAAAATTGCATTTTTGGATATTTAAAGCTTGCTTGCTTTCGTCTCTCATGATCTGATAATCATGCAGATTACAACAGTCACAACGGAACAAACTGACCACTCCCAATTCTTTGCCAGAGCAAGTAAAATAATGATGTATTTTTCAACCGAAGNTCCCAAACCAAGCTCCGACTGCCGGACGAGGGCGGGTGGGCGCGGGGGGCGGAAACAGGGCGGGGTGAACTGCCGAAAGGCGCATGTATTGACGTCATGGTGTATAACAGAACGAATCCATATCAGGGGCAAGAACTCTGGCACTCACGAGAATGGAGCCAACAGAATGATCACATGACATGCACACGAACAGCAGCTCTTTCTCTCACCCGCATCTTCCTATCCCCCCCCCCCNAGCCCTCCGTATTCAAGTCCCAAGTTGCCTGCGCTGTTCTTTTTAATTCCCCTTTCTCCGTTTCCAGCATTTCTTGGCTTCAACATTATTTTGCCAGATTCTAACCAAGATTCTCTCATGTCTACAGTAAAAGATCAAAGAAATACACTGGTGACAGTAAGTATGACACACTATGACGATGTGACTGTAAGTATGACACATCATAACGATGTGACAGTTAAATATGACACACCATGACGCTGTGACAGTAAGTATGACATACCACGACGATGTGACAGTAAGTAGGACACACCATGACGCTGTGACAGTAAGTAGGACACACCATGACGCTGTGACAGTAAGTATGACACACCATGACGCTGTGACATTAAGTAGGACACACCATGACGCTGTGACAGTAAGTATGACACACCATGACGCTGTGACAGTAAGTAGGACACACCATGACGCTGTGACAGTAAGTATGACACACCATGACGCTGTAACAGTAAGTAGGACACCACATGACGCTGTGACAGTAAGTAGGACACACCATGACGCTGTGACAGTATGTAGGACACACCATGACGCTGTGACAGTAAGTAGGACACACCATGACGCTGTAACAGTAAGTAGGACACACCATGACGCTGTGACAGTAAGTAGGACACACCATGACGCTGTGACAGTAAGTAGGACACCATGACGCTGTGACAGTAAGTAGGACACACCATGACGCTGTGACAGTATGTAGGACACACCATGACGCTGTGACAGTAAGTAGGACACACCATGACGCCGTGACAATAAGTATGACACACCATGACGCTGTGACAGTAAGTGTGACACACCATGACCAGTGCAGTCTCCACGTATGTGCCGTTATCCGAGAAACAACCGTATTCACAAACTCATGTTTTTACAGGAGACTAACTAATGAATAAAAAAACACCAAAACCTTTCAGGTTAAAGGCCTGTAATTGTACTTTCACTAACTATTGGGTCCTACTACTTAGGGGTTATATTTCATCTCCCCATTTCCACTTTTAGCATGCCCTGCTTCCAATAATAAGAGCTCCAGGGGGCAAATTTTGATATCATGGGAAACTGTGTCCATTTTACTTTATTTTGCCAGGCACTATTTAGCTCTGGGCTGGAACTGCCAGGTCAAGGGTGTGCTCAGGCGGAAGAGGAGGGGTTTGGCGTTGACCAGTGAAAAATGTAGGCTCTGTTTACAAATGGCAACAAGCTCAAAATTTCAGTGGGCTTGTTAGGATTGGGTTAGTCTTAAAATTTAGGCCACATAATGAGCTTCAATCTGGTATGGGTCTGGGTGAAAGCTAAAACTTTGGGTACAGAGGGCAGCTCAAAATGTTAATATAGCCCATAGAGGAAAAAAGGGTCCAATCCCATTACAAGTCTGTAACCTTTCAGATGATGCCTCACTCCAACAATTAATGAACTGCACATACAGACAACGATCTCGAAAACTACAAGAGTTCGGAGAGACGGGGAATGTTATTTATATACACAAAGAATATAATATAAACAAATTTTATACACACACAAAAAATAACTGATCAAATATGGAGTTAACCGCATGTTTCAATACAACTCCTTACATAGATATATATAATGTATTGTTCCTAACTAGTCTTAAAACCACTAAACAGATCCTTATAAGATCTGGGGCGAAATATTAATCCAACAGACACCGGTTAAAACGAAAGCGATTAAATCGAAAGTACCATTAACACGAAAGAAAACAAGAAGTGCCGTTTCTCTCCTTGTTTTTAGGCTTCTCTATTTTTCAACCGAACTTCAGTCTTGGGTCCTGTGGATTTCGGTTCAACCGCTGTTTTCAACAGCAGCAGCTGTAGTATTAGTAATAATAATAATAATAATAATAATCACTATTATTTTAATAATACAGAACATTTCGTAACGAACTTCCGGGGCCGTCCGACTGGCGACATTTTCTTCACGCTTCTCGCTTTTCATACTTGCTCACTCTAGTGGAGCGTTCTCATTTCCCACAACAAAAGCCTCACACGCTCACAGCTTTCCTCAATTTCTCTTTCTCTCCATGTCTTGCACAAACCAGGCTAAGCATGCCGGGAGTTCAGAGAGGTCTGCAGTGTAAAATACCGTTCCCACGTCAACTCAGGATTTTGGACAACAACTCGCGCCTCAATGACTGGTGCATGCTGATGACGTAACCAGGGAGGGAGGGAGGGGAAGGCGGAGAGGAGCATGAGCAAAACCAAATCTTGCACGTATTTTATTCCTTTCTTCTTCAATTCAAGACCGCCTTCAGCATGCTTGCATTATCTACTCCACCTAAAGGTAATGTGCTGAAAAGAGAATTTCACTAAAACCCAACATTTTTCGGAGAGAATTCAAAGCCTGGAAGAATCAAGGCTATCAAACTCAATAACTGTGATTACGCGGAGTGTACTATAACAGAAGTAAAGACGAGTTTTGAAACTTTTGTTTGTCCCAAGGTGTAAACATGGCGGAAGCTCATCAACTTTCCACTAAATGGACTTTAGGATTCCATCCACACATTTTTGTTGACTCCTGTGACACTAATCCAGATAAATATTTCACCGTATTTTAGTACGGACAGAGAATCTCGGTGGGTTTTTTTTGGTGGGGTGGGGGGTGGGGGGAGGAATAGGGACATTTCTGTTGTTGTTTCATGGCTGTTTCTCTTATCAGCTCAGATTGATGTGTCATGAGTGGAAACTAAAACACGGCTTCTTAATGTGAACCGATGTCACTGTAGACAGACCATGTTTGTCTGCTACTCTACGGTACCTGTACTGTATTCTCAATGGACTGCAGAGGAAACTCCATGTTACATACTTACTGAATAACTACATGTACAGTATACCTTTTCAGTAACCACCAATTAGGTATTTTCAGCTCCATCACGTGACCTAGGAAATCTTGCTCACACGTTGGTTTGTTTACATGCTCTGCTCATGTATGATTACTCGTCATTTATCAAAATAGCCTAGCAATCCCTACATCACGTGGTGTAACTGACCCGTCTGAAAATACCTCATTCCGCATGCGCAAAGTCACTACTCTTCTAGTGAACTAGTCTAGTAGTTCACTATTCAGGTTGACTTCAGTAATAAGTTTACCTTTTTTTTTTTTTTTCACACACCAAGTAAATATTAGACCATATCAAAGTTCTACTATATTTCTATTCAATAATCTCTCGGCTTATCAAATCTATATTAATAAAACGCTTCTGCCAAATTTGTGTCACAGATTTCTTGCGAACTACGTAACGTAAAAACAACGTAACGTAAAAACATGCGGTTTTCACATAAATTCGTAGAAAAATACACAAAAAGTAACTATACACATCAGTCCTCTTTATTTTATTTACCCTTTAAAAAAAAAAAGAATGTGTATAGCAACGAAATACAATCTCCGATAGATCTTTTCAATCCGCCCGATTCGCCAATCGTCCAACTTTTTCACGGAGTCTAATGCATTCGTCTATGATGCCTTTCGGTGCGCTATGTATTCTTTCGCCGCTGGTGCGTTGCCTGCCTGCCCATTTGTAAAATGGGGTGTTAGTCTTGTCAACTTATATATTTAAAATCACACATCTGAGTTTTCTTGCAGGACTTGGTCTAATTTGGTTGGTTTCGCTGCGCTCAGAAAAGTCAGATGTTTGGCTTCTCTGTTAGATCACACCAAGCACTTAGCAAAAATGCTGTCACAGACTGAGTGGGTAGACTCTGCTCACAGAGATGTTGTCTGATGACCAGGATACAGTTAAAAAAGATCGTGACAACAGTGTTTCTCTTCCTTCTTGCACTTTTCAAAGCGGACGAGGTCGCTGATATCAAAGCTGTTAATGAGCCATTTCCTCAATTTATTTTACATCACAATCATAGGAACATTTACAATTCAACTCTTAAGTGCATCCTGATAAAACTGAATCATGCTGTTTGTAAACACAGTGGTACATGACGTTGGGTTTCCTGTAAAATTACCCTCAATTAGTCATAAAATGTGACTTCCACTACTTTATCTTATACATAACTTGCAGTTTCACTTGCTTTACAAGTGTACTTGTCTCACTTCAAAAGTTGGGGCGACTTTCAAGCTAACAACAACAACAACAACAACAACAACAACAAAGTACAGTATTTTACTTGCAGCAAACACACCAGCAGCCATAAAGGATTCAGTCTCAACTACAAACTGCCCATCCATTTCCCACTGTTTGCCTTGCCACCAGGAAGGCCTGGGACTACAGTGCAAAAGACACTTTAAAAAAAAAAAAGCCTCGACAGTTGACAGTTGTCAGACAACCACCCGTGTTATACAAGTCTGTCATAGCTCAGAAATTAAGGCAGCTCGTTGGACTGGACAGTTGAACGCAGAGCTAAGAAGTGCCGAAACTCTCAATGCAGCTGTGCAATCTTACACACAGAATCTCTTCTCCATAGGCTTTTAGATTACTGCACTGTATATAAACTTATACCAGAAGTCTGTATGCACCAACATTTACACACACAAAATATTCTTTACAACCTACTCTTTTTCGAGCCTTAAAAAAAATGACGTTACTGAAATATCAAAAAAAAAAAAGAAATATCTTTCTTTAAGATTTTTTCCCAAGAGCAAAAAGACATTTTGTTTAAGAGGTTGAAGGTTTGGGTTTTGGGCACTTACTGTTTAAAATCTGCATGTGAATTCGACACTTGCTCTAAATTCTCAAAATACTAGGTTAACAAAATTATCATTTGAACGAATTTGTGTAGTAGTACGCAGTGAAACATGTCAACACGTGTCATTTGTACTACCACGGAAATGTTGCCAGCTTGCCTCCTAAGGCGCCAAATTTGGCTACTTTTCAAGTTCCTTAAAAAGGTTTTTTTTTAAGCTTTGGCACCTTTCTGGTTATTTCCTCAGAGTTGAATCTTTAATTTCTACACATTTTCTCATCATTTCCAAATGCAAGGAGCATACAGTCTACGTTTCACCAAAAACCGGGGTTAAAAGAACTTTGAGAGTACACTTGGAGATAAAGCTAAGATAAACATTTCTGTCACATTCTACGAGCCATAGTTGGTTCATCTCAAAACATGGTAGGCAGAAAAGGACTTCTCCCTTCTTCCCCAAGTTATGTGACACCCCCAAACCAAAATATACATTCCTCCTCCCAACCCCATCCAGAACGTTTACAGTCTGACTATATTTATTGGCAATGTCGAAGGACAGCACCGCAACGATAAAGATACAGTTCATTTAGTCATAGACAAACCATGGACTATATCGATATTTCGACTAAATCGGTGCCGTTGTTAGAGAAAGCCACTATAATTATTAGCTGGACAGCTAGAATACACTCCAGAATATTCTGACCAGACTGTGTTTTCAGCCGAGATATTTCCAGTACTCTCCCCTTTCAGATCACAGACCATTTTGATTGAAGAACTGAGCTCATGTTCTAAAACTGACTCATGGTGTATCAAACTCTGCAGAACGAATCAACTTCACGTCAAGAAGTCTAGAAAGAAGCCTGGTTCAGCAGCTGTGCAATGAACACAGTTCACTAAGTCGATATGAGGGGCAAAAATGCAAGTCCTGTTTCTCTTCATATTTCTGTTTTCTGATGGATGAGAATCATAATGTGTCACATACTGAAAACCTTTCTGTCTGGTTGTTAAACTAAAAATACACTCCAAGTAGTCTTGATGTCAAGCCAAAATGCCCTTATTCAAATGTTTATCTGTCGCAGTCATAATCACTAGATCTCGTCCGTGCGAGACTGGACGTATCACTAGATCTCGTCCGTGCGAGACTGGACGTACATTACAGTGCTATCAGTCAGTATGACTTGAGAGCTAAGGTTTACAGCACTCCAGGACTTCAACAAGATGCACTAGATATCAACAGAGATTAGACTAACACTCTCCATACCATCCAACACCGCATCCTTGACATTCACAGTCGGTGTTGCCACTCTGGACTGATGCCTTTACCCTACTGAGTGCCTGAGTTTTTCCCTACGCGCTAAGCCAAACCAACCGTTGGCTACCACTGTAGTCGTC
>JAWQUT010000560.1:205237-218817 GCA_033807755.1 Ellobium chinense | reverse complement strand
TTCCTCCCTGGGCCATCCTTCGCCGTCTCCCTATGATTGAGTGAGTATAAAGTCTACCCGATGTTGGCCTGGCTATCGTAAATAATATGATAGTATCGCTGCCCAGTAGTTGGTATCGTCCAACTGGTCACGTCAAGTTCACCCCGTGCAATGTCGTGTTTCCTGGTAGTACAGTAGATCTTTGTGTCTAACCAAACCTTCTATCTGAAAGAGGCCGTTAACAACCTTTAGGGCATTCGATTAACTCTCCATGGCCGCTTCTCTTTCACAGCGGTATGAAGGACATCACAAACATTCTACTACATCATTTCTCAGCACAACAAATCGTTAAACACGTCTAGTCTAGTCTAGATCTATTCGCAACTCGGGTTTTATTGACACAGTCAGCTGAACAGAAAATCTTGATGGGATCATGAACTGTCGCTACAGCTGCTCACAGACTTGTTTGGATATAAGGACAAAAATCTGATCACGTTATGGACTCTATCGGTACACTTTACCCGGTGCGCCTGGCACTCTTACAAGCTATGGACTTTCCAAATGAAGCGAATCTAATTAGAAAGCTGCAGTGGCCGTATGCATAATCCTAGCTTTAATTAACGCATTGCGTTAGCCACTGTGAACACTACAAATATTTTGTGAGTTTCCCGTGGTTACCGCAGTCCATTAATTGTCGTGAGGGTTCTTCTGCAAAAGACCACCAGCCAGTTAGTACGTGCAATATTTGCACACACAAAAATAAATAAATAAATAAATAAATAAATAAATAAATAAATAAATAAATAAATAAACAGAACTCATCAAGTCTTAGTACTCGATACAACTTGTCATCCACCCACTCGCAGGGTCGTCACTACCCACACAACACCCATACGCAGGGCCGTTACTACCCACACAACACAGCTCATTACCCACACTGTACATACCATTACCCACAGGCAGGGGTGTCACTACCTACAATGTACATCCCATTATCCACACTCAGGACCGTAACTACCCACACCACACATCGCATCCTGGCCTCCCTTTCCATATATATTCATTCACCTTTCCAAAAAGCTTAAAAAAAAATCCACATAGGACAACTAGGTCAGTCTATGATCAGAGCTGGGCTGTCCAGTGGCACTAGGTCAGTCTATGATTAGAGCTGGGCTGTCCAGTGGCACTAGGTCAGTCTATGATCAGAGCTGGGCAGTCCACTGGCACTAGGTCAGTCTATGATCAGAGCTGGGCTGTCCAGTGGTACTAGGTCAGTCTATGATCAGAGTTGGGCTGTCCAGTGGCACTAGGTCAGTCTATGATCAGNTACCCACACTGTACATACCATTACCCACAGGCAGGGGTGTCACTACCTACAATGTACATCCCATTATCCACACTCAGGACCGTAACTACCCACACCACACATCGCATCCTGGCCTCCCTTTCCATATATATTCATTCACCTTTCCAAAAAGCTTAAAAAAAATCCACATAGGACAACTAGGTCAGTCTATGATCAGAGTTGGGCTGTCCAGTGGCACTAGGTTAGTCTATGATCAGAGCTGGGCAGTCCAGTGGCACTAGGTCAGTCTATGATCAGAGTTGGGCTGTCCAGTGGCACAAGGTCAGTCTATGATCAGAGCTGGGCAGTCCAGTGGCACTAGGTCAGTCTATGATCAGAGTTCGGCTGTCCAGTGGCACTAGGTCAGTCTATGATCAGAGTTGGGCTGTCCAGTGGCACTAGGTCAGTCTATGATCAGAGCTGAGCTGTCCAGTGGCAGTGATCTGTCACCAGTAACTATAAGCATTACTTCCTCATTCACGCTTTTGCGATTCTCTCTCAGGCTGTGGCTAATATTGTTTGTCCTAGCTAACTGATTCGGAAAGGTCAATATTTAGCACATCATAAGAGCTTTTGGGGACAAAGTTTCTGCGTGTACAAAATTTGGAGGAAGAGCTAAACAACATATTTGGAAACTATTTTGACACAGCACCCCAGGATAAGTTAATAGTGAAAAATACATTGGCATCTTCATCTATATTAATAAAACGCTTCAGCCATATTTGTGTCTCAGATTTTTTGAGAACTAGTCTACGTAACGTAAAAACATGCGGTTTTCACCTAAATTCGTAGAAAAATACACAAAAGGTAACTATACACATCAGTCCTCTTTATTTTTTTTTTAACCCTTTAACCCTTTTAAAAAAAAAAGAATGTGTACTGCAACGAAATACAATCTCCGATAGATCTTTTCAATCCGCCGATTCACCAATCGTCCAACTTTTTCACGGAGTCTAATGTATTCGTCTATGATGCCTTTCGGTGCGCTAGGTATTCTTTCGCCGCTGGTGCATTGCCTGCCTGCCCATTTGTAAAATGGGGTGTTAGTCTTGTACCTTAATAGAGAAAAATGCACAATTACGTTACGCACTTTGGTGTGCAATTTTGTATAGTAACTCCAGAGCCACTTATGGCATGATGGAAATGAGTGGAAAGGGCGTGACGGGGTTGTGAGATTGACACTGGGAAGAGAGGATGAGCTAGAGCTATGGAGAACTGCAAGAGAGAGAGATGGAAGGAGCTAGAATGAAAGCACACATAACAGAGATAAGGAGAGCGAGAAAAGTAGGTGTGAAATTAGGGGAGAGATGGACAGAGAGAAAAAAGATGATGAGACGGAAAGAATAAAAGTAAGCGGAGAAAGACTGAAAGAGGCAGACGGAAAAGTTCAAACGAAAGGGACATGATGAAAGAGGGAAAGAATGAATGAACGAGTAATAGAATGGGTAGTAGAATGAAGCAGAGACAAAAAAAAAAAAGAGAAAAAAAACAACAGATGAACTATTTTTAAAAATGAGAGACGAACTAGACAGGAGAATGGGCCAAAAATGTCAGAGGAGAAAAAAACTTGAGTCAACACCGGACGGGATCCGTTAGTAATCATAAACAGACAATATCGGGAAGGGCACGGACAAAAGCGGGCCCGGGGTCGTTCTGGGACCCCCAGGCTGATCTCCCTTGGCTGAGATTTGAGCTGATTGAGAGAAGGGGAGACAATCAATGGCAGCATTCCTGGCCAGGCTTCGGGTGCCAGTTCCCCGCCCGTCTGTATACATATGCCAGATAGTTCAAGTACAGTCATACATGGCTAGAAGGACGGATAATCAGACGCACGCTCTTAATTATAGCCGTGATACCAGGCTACAGGTCCGGAAAGTTGAATTACCCAAAACGCAGTTGATGTGAAGAGACAGTGTCGCTAAGATGACTATTACTCTCGTAGATGGCTAGTTGACCGGATGATCAGATATGCTCTTATTTACTACAGATTCGTGGCTCATGGTCCGGATATTTAATCTCAGACAAAATGACAATTACAGTGCGCTCATAAGATGGTATACTAAGCCCAACAATTATGACCGGACCAGCAGACAGTAGAAAGTTGGCTATATGTCCAGATATTATATCTAATATCGTACAATGTTATGTTAGACAATGTGTGTGTGTGTGTGTGTGTGTGTGTCTGTGCGCGTGTGTGTGTGTGTGTGTGTGTGTGTGTGTGTGTGTGTGTGTGTGTGTGTGTGTGTGTTTGTCTGTCTGTGTCTGTATGTGTGTGTGTGTGTGTGTGAGTGTCTGTGTGTGAGTGTGTGTGAGTGAGTGTGTGTGTGTGTGTGTGTGTGTGTGTGTGTGTGTGTGTATGTCTATGTGTGTGTGAGTGTGTATGTGTGTGAGTGTGTGTGTGAGAGTGAGAAAAAATGTGAGTGTGTGTGTGTGTGTGTGTGTGTGTGTGTGTGTGTGTGTGTGTGTGTGTGTGAAAGAGAGAGGAAGAGAGAGAGAGAGAGAAAGAGTGAGAGGAAGGGGAAAACCGTATATTTTGAGACCTGGGCTAAGTCAAATATGTTCAAGAGAGAAAGGAGAAGAGAAAAAGGAATATATGAACAAACAAACACACGCTGTACAACCCTGCCACTGAAACTGCCCGGAAGTGTGCTGAGATCACCACTATGGATGACTTCAGAGAGGACCGAGTGTCCTGGCAAGATACTCTCTATCCCCTCCAGACTCCACCTTAAACTGATTTCTGTTTCCTAAACTAAAGTCTACTCTTGATCCTGACACTAATCCATGAACTTACTGGAAGAGTCATGGGAATTTAGTAAACAAACAAACAAACAAACAAACAAACAAACAAACAAACAAACAAACAAACAAACAAACTAAAAACAACAAACAAACAAACAAATACTGTAACGGACGATACTGAAAGTATCATGACATGTGTTATGATCCCGGAAGTGACGTTCAGGACATGGCCGTCTCTGGGTTGCTTCCTGTTCCGGCCGCCATCAAAGAGTAAACTCCCCTTGCTCGCTGTCCCAGATAACCCTCAGATTACAGGCCCTTCTCAAATTTCCACCATGGACCCAAAATTCCTTCCCTCATTCCTTTCTCACTGCTAATTCCTTCCGTCATTCCCTTCTCACAGCCAGTTCCAGCATTCCTCTTTCTGACTGCTCAGTTGCCAGGACACACCGTCATTCTTTCACCTGGTAACTTCCCTCCATCCCCTCACTTTACCCCATAGGCACACTCCCACTTTTTGGGTTCCCACCCGCTCCAGTAGACAGTAACACACTGAAACAATGTGACAGCTCTCAGCTTGCTTTTCTACGTGTTTCTTCAGCCATCAAAATGGATATTACACATTGTCTTACTTGGTCAATCTCACAGAATTAAAAACAAAACAAATAACAAAACAAAATAAAAAAACAGAACAAAACAAAACAAAACAAAACAAAAACGAAATGAAACGAAACGAAACAAAACACCAGAAGGCAAAAATAGCTGTTTACCGGATGTCGCAAAAAGCCATCATCAGCAGACTACTCATACTCCCAAATTGCAGCAATTTGCATGTAGCGACACGCAGTCACTGACACTGACAGTGGCTCTTTATTTGCAATCCTTCTACAAAGAAATATGTTACAATATGGAACCGTCCAGTGTTAAGGAGGACCAAGAAATAACAGATGTCAGAGGCAGACGGGAGAAAAAGACTGTGGTTCACATAGAGATATACAAGGTCTCCCTTCCTGTCAGTGACGTCACGTATAGACAGTTGCACACATGTAGGTTATTAGATTATTGGTTTTTGGGTCAGTTCAGACACTGGCTTCCATATGTTTCCTTATGGCATGATGATAAACATAATAATAATAATAATAATCATAATAATAATCATAATAATGTAAGTAAGATGATACTGTGGTTTATTATATAGGTCTCGTATTTTGGTTAATGCTCACTATTATCCCAGTAGGCTTGATCAATCTAGATTTTCTCAACACCCCTGGGGAGCACACAGTACCGCTTTCATTTACATGAGCTGATCACTAGCATTTTGACACTGCCTATAATCAGATACGGATTTTACAGATGGACGGACTGAGGAAATCGTGAAATAAAAAGCTTTCCCATAGCTGGTAGCATTTGTAAAGAGAATGTGGTCGGGAATCGAATTCACTACCTTTTAAGCTGAAGTCCAACTCGGCAACCACTCGGCCAGGCTGTTCAAGAGATTTATCTGTGATCATAGGAATGATCCCCTGTGGTTATTAATAGTTATGATGTCACGGATACGGACTTTCCCACTGATTCTAAGGTGAGGCTGTCCCTGCTAAGTCGATGTGTGTTATTCTACCCTTGTACTGAAAAAAAAAATGACCTACAAAGCTAATGAACTTTTAGTTAATATTTCTAAAACTACTTAATAAACTTTTAAAATGTTTCATTCAGAATGATAATTATAAATTCGCATTTCATTCATTTCATAGCTGTATGTTTGCTGATCATGTAAATAAACGCCTCCCATAACGATATTATTAAAACGCCTCCTATTCTGAAAATATCGGCTCATAGGATTTCATCTCATAAATGCCTTAACAGGTCAAACCGCCTAAGAACGTTGTCAGCTCCCTGGAAAGCATACGGTACCGCTGCCATTTTACTGGTGTTGATCACAAACGTCTGAACAAGTTCGTTCATTGCCTCTAGCCCCTACCCGTTGTAGAGACGAGTCTTAGTGTTTGAGAGAAATGTGAATGAAATGTTGTCAGCATGCACTTACATGACCGTGGTCGGGAATCGAATACACTCCATTTTATCTTAATCCTATGACGGTACCGATCCGGCCACTTATCTGGTTCCATATGGAGATAATGTATTAATAGGTTCCCTTTCCATCCCCTGCACTTCACACACAACCTGGCAGTTCAGAAGAAGGAAACACAACCCACTGAGGGCCAGAATACAAGAGCAATTTAGTTGAAGAGGACAGGGTTGCCAGTTTTTTTGTCAGATGTGATTCCAACTCTATTACCTAGATATTAGGGGCAACTTAACACGCAAGACAGATTGGTTAATGTAGAAAAAAAAACTCAATAATTTTTTACAGATTAAACGCATGGTCATTTCCTTTCCGCCCCGGATTGAAATATAATGTACCTCTCAATCTGTGTGAACACTAGTGAAATTGTTAACCACTCACTGTCTCTTGTAGTCTTGGACTGAAAGAGCCTGGCAGACCGAAGCAGTGCCTACCTTCCATCCCAGCCAGACATAAAGATCTAAAACATACTGTACACTATTAGAAAACAACTGCGGGAAAAAAAATGTACTTTGCATGTCATGACTGGTGTGCTGGATTTCACCAGTACTCAATCCTTTCACGGTCCCTCTTCTTTATATATTTTTTTCTTCCTTTTCATTTGTTCCTTTGTATTGATGTAACATTTCATTGTATGTGGTTGGCTTATGCCTAGATAAATAAACTTGAAACTTGAAAACTTTGTTAAAACATTTAAAAACGCTCACTTACTTATGGCGAAATCAGTTCTGTCCATCAAAACATCTTGCTCAAGAACAAACAAACATTCAAACAGTCATTTCATCTTTCAGAATCAACCAGTGAGGACAAACCATCAGGTATTTTCTATCTATCCAGGCTGGTGCTGGGAAAAGTGAATGACTTGAGTTTTGCATAGAGTTATTGGTAAAGAATCCTTGTGATTAGAAAACAGAGCTGAGATGTAATCAGTGAGAAAATGGGCGACGATGGCCTACTTTAGCCACGTAGGAACCTCGGCTGGCCTACTTTAGCCATGTAGGAACCTCGGCTGGCCTACTTTAGCCAGCGGAAAGTTGTTGTTTTTTTTTTCGGACAGGTCAGCTAAATCAGGAATGAAATAGAGAATCAACACCAAGGAAAGGAAAATTATTTTACTCTTGGGTGTCCTGCACATTGAAAGCTAGGATTTGAAGATAATGTCTGACGTTTCACCAACTGTTTCTTGATAACCTTCTGTTCAATCACTGGGCTTAGCCTAAAACTGCAGTGATCTTAAAAATAATCTAATCTGCGACCAGATCATGGTAAAACACCGAAAAAGATGCCAGACACATTCTAAAACCGCCAAATTTCAGAGTTTTGGCACTAAAATGGCCACTTGGCAAACGTGCAAGGGGAATTAAAGAGGAGAGAGTGGTCGTGTTGTCTACCAGCCAATCATTGAGAATCGATTAGACTTGAGTTTGACAGCGGCCAGGATGAGAATCAAGTGAAGCCAGGACAGCCACGGCAGATTGATCTGTGCCAGCGGTTCTCAGCACTTATGTAATATAGCAGTCACCATAGCACCCTGATTGCCCACACTCATTATTGCATAGCACTGTGATTGCCCACACTCATTATTACAGAGCATTGTGATTGCCCACACTCATTAATACATAGCACTGTGATTGCCCACACTCATTAATACATAGCACTGTGATTGCTCACACTCATTAATACATAGCACTGTGATTGCCCACTCTCATTAATACATAGCACTGTGATTGCCCACACTCATTAATACATAACGATCTGATTGCCCACACTCATTAATACATAGCACTGTGATTGCCCACACTCATTAATACATAGCATTGTGGTTGCCCACACTCATTAATACATAGCACTGTGATTGCCCACACTCATTAATACATGGCACTGTGATTGCCCACACTCATTAATACATAGGGACAGAAGAACACATTTTATCAGCCACCGCCTTCAACAAACACACAGAGGTCACAGAGGTCACAGAGGTCTAGGTGAAATAGAAATCTGAAAACACAGGGACGTACACAAGCACGAGCATCCCTCCCTCTCCTCCTTTATTCCTATTCGTTCCTTCCTTTCTTCCTTCCTGCCTTCCTGCCTTCCTTCCTTTCCTTCCTTCCTTCCTTCCTTCCTTCCTTCCTTCCTTCCTTCCTTCCTTCCTTCCTTCACAACACACACTCACAATAAGATGATTGGTTGCCAAGTTCAAGAAAGGAAACAGGATTGAGAATCACACAGATCGTTGGTGATGAAATATATCCCTGCAAAAGAAGCATTTCTAATCACTTGTATACTATCCACATAGACCCTCGCATGATATTAACAACGACGATAACAACAGCAAACGACAGCAGCAGCGGAAGCAACAACACAAACAACAACAACAACAACAACAACAACAAACAATTAGAGCAGTAGCAAACAGCAGCAACAACGCCAACACACACAACAACAACACCAACACAAACAACAACAACAACAACAGCAGCAGCAGCAGCAGCGACAACAACAACAACAACAAACAACAAGAGCAGCAGCAAACAGCAGCAACAACGCCAACACAAACAACAACAACAACAACACAAACAACAACAGCGACAACAACAACAACAACAACAACAACAGCAACAGCAACAACATTAATAGCAACAACAACAACGAGAACAAGTTAAAGTTTATGTCACTCTATCAGTGGTCATGTTCAAGCCACAAAGACATAGTGTAGACAGACTCTGGAGCCAACACCCAACAAACTCCATCTTGTGGCTTGGGGGGNNNGGGGGGGGGGGGATTGGACAGTCAGACCAGCTTTACAGTGAGCAGTAATACTCACGCTGGACGTGCGTCACACCTGCAACCACGATGGGAGAGAGAGAGAGAGAGAGAGAAAGAGAGAGAGAGAGAGAGAGGGAAATATGAAGAGATCACCCAGTCAATGTCAGAATGAGGGAAATGGTCGTGCTGAAAGAAGGTGAAAACTTCTCTATTAGATCACTGCTTGTGACCTGTGCGAGTGTTTACATCTCAGTTACTGAGGCGAGGGTGAAAGGGGTCAAAATGCTGAGCGTTGGTCGAGGGCCGCAGAAGTTGTGACTAGACTAGACGGACTGAGAAATAGAGCCACTGAACAACATCTTGACCACCATTAGAGAAGACAGATCGCTTCATGAAGGTTTGCATTCAGTGTGCTTTATCTTTATAGTGTGTCTGTCTCTAGGTGCGAGGAAGTATTGTTCTTCAAGCCTTAGAAGAACACCTTGGCGACGCTTTGGAAATAACGAACGTCCAGTTGTTATTTATTAAAACTTCTGAATTCTGTGCCTTTGATGTCCTTTTTTGTGCAGTCATGGTCTGTTGATAATGTCTTACTATTGTTAACACGTGGAACTAATAATTATTTTATAGGTTTTCACTGTGTGTTGTGTTACAGATTAAAAGTTTCCCTTGATCAAAATCTTACACACTCTATGTTCGTGTTTCACATCTCTCTGTGTCTCGAAGCCTTGAAGGTATGAAGATGCCAATAGCACCTGGCATAAAAATAATATGCAATTTTAAATAGTCCCTATAAAATCAGAAAATTGGCCATGGGGAGGGGGAAAAGGGGTTTTATTTTAATTTCAAAGGCTTAGATAGGTGCAAATATATGTGTAGACTCAGAATAGGTGAGGTTAGTCAGTCAGGTATAAAATTTGTGGTTGTTGCTAGGTGAGTAAGGTTACCCTGTTTATTGAGTGAAAAGGCCTAAAATATTAGGTTGTCTGCTTCACTGCCTAAGTTCTCAAAATCTAACTGGTTCAGGTGCAATTTTCTTTGTGTCAAAATTTGGAGGAAAAGCTAAACAACATATTTGGAAAGTATTTTGAAACGGCACCCCAGGATAAGTTAATGAGAGGTATATAATATATCCAACAGTGAAAAATACATTGGCATCTTCATACCTGAAAAGACTCCACGGAGACGTCAAAGAGCAGCCGTCCGTCTTTCCGAAGTAGTGAAGTAGTGACATAATCCAAAACTTTTTTTTTGTGGTTAACCATCGACAGTGTGCTTTCTAGAAATTCGCTCGAGTAAGTGGATCGATAACCAGTTCGCGCATGTGGGTCGATTACAATAATTCTCGCATGTGGGTCGATTACAATGATTCTCGCATGTGGGTCCGTCACAGTGATTTGCTCATGTGTAAAGCCGCGGAGTTTGCCAAGTGTGACATTTGCTCAAAGAGAAACCTCTCTTCCCTTGTGGCACGTATGTCACAAATTATGTCACACGATTGCCACACGTATGTCACAACAAGAAACATATCACTATGCGATCCTACAACATATATGCCCAAAATTTATTAACGTACTGAAAGAGAAATACGTAATGTATCACTTGTCAGATTAAAATCCATCTTATAACCTGACACTCACTTACGCGCTATTCTTCATATCAATTTACAAAGTCTTTTAAACGAAAATGCTGGAAGGATAGCAAGCTGAGGCCGATAGTTCCCAGAAAAAAAAAACAAAACAACAAAACCACCAGACGAAGGAATTTTGTGTTAAGTTGTAGAAACATTTCTACACTATCACCCTGTAATACATACCGTCTTCCTTATTCTCAATGTTTTCTTTTTTTTTGCGTTAAGCAGCAAATTCGCAAATTTCCATTTTTAGATCTGGCCATATTTTATATAGATTTATGTGCAAGGAAAGAAGACAAGGAAAATGCAGTTTCTCTCATCGATTTGGACATGAAAGGCAGTCGAAGACGGCACATTTCCATTTCCTTTGTCACTCAGAATTTCCAACATAATCTACTAGCTTGGCACTGGAGATGAATTACATTTTATGCATTGACAATTTCCGGTCAGTCGCGTCCAGATACATATAGAAACGGAAATGATTTCAGATTTAGACCGCACGTTTTTTGGTCTGTGGTTGACGCAGCCTTGAACTCTGCACTGTGCTGTGTGTCGATGTACTTAGAAGATATTGTAACTGCAACAGAATGAACCCATCTACCAGTAAGTTAAAAGTACATGATTTTCTGCATAAGGTAAACAAGTACTGAACGTTTTTTTAAAGGTTGTTTGGAGCCAACTCTAGAGGCCCTAATCAACCGATCGACTGATGGATTGACCGATAGATGGACTGATGGACTGACCAAGCGATTGACCGGCCGACAGACTACCTCGTTCAGCTATATTCTTTTCAAAACTTTATCCTCTCACATAAAAACCCAGACCCATTTAAGTTGACCGGGTGACCCACCACACGCTCCGCCACTGCCGGTGTACACTGCACCATCACTCACGTACACAATCACAGTTCAGTTCAACTCAACCCGCTTTATATCTATTCAGTTCTGCTCCGTTCTATTCAGTTCTGCTCAGTTCAGTTCAGTTCACTTCAGTTCAGTTCAGTTCACTTCAGTTCTATTTGGCTCAGTTCAGTTCAGTTCTTTATTTAGCTCTTGTCCAGTCGTACGAGAGAGCAAATATTACAGCAAATGTGAAACACGTAATCAGTAATTTATAGAATAAAGCCGGATGAAAGTAGGTGGAGAAGTTGACATTAAGATATACTGGATACTATACAGTTGGAGTCACCACATCCTTTCTCGGCTGTCCATCCGGCGTCATTGACTAACATGGGTCAGTCTCATTGTGGTCAGTACAGCATTCTCTAGTAGTATTAAAGCAAGCGTGTTTTAAGGTACTACACTAGAACACGTACTTTCATGGAAGTGCCTATAACAAAACTAGCAACATTATGAAACGTTTCAACAGCCCCGACCTTTTTATTTCATTATGCTTATTAACAATTTAATACGAGTTGCATTTATCGCCAACCAATTCTGACCCATGGTCTAGAGTCGTCAAATGTTGAACAACTGATATCATTCAAATGAAACCTGTACCTCTCATGTCCTGGGGTGAAAGAAAAATTACCGTCGATACATAACAGAGACAATGAGAATCGCGTATTGGAGCAGCGTGGCCTAATGTTACGGCGTTGGACTCAAGATCTAAAGGTCCTGGGTTCGATTCCTGACTACGGTCATATTGTAAGTGCCTTGGGAAAGCATTTCATTCACGTTTTCCTCAGTCCACCCGTCTGTAAAATGGGTACCTGGCTATAGGCAGTGGAAGATATTGTCAGAATGCTAGTGATCAGCGCCTATAAATGGCAGCGGCACTGTATGCTCCCCAGGGAGTCGAGAAAGTCCTAGAGTGATCAGGCCTGCTGGGGTAATGATAGTGTGAAGTCGCATGAGCGGGCATTAGCCTGGATATGAGACTTATAAACCGCATTATTATTATTATTATTATTATTGTTGTTCAAAGAGTCTGTTTTAATAGATATTCTAGATATGAAGATTATTCCCAGCAAGGTGGGTGTCAAGTATTGTGCGTTTGTTGAGACAATGTAAGAACTCACATCCCTTATGTGGCAGAGGGGAAAAATCGATTCTCCTCATTATGGAACTTCTTTATAGTTCTATGTAAACTTGTATGGCTCTAGCGGACATTTATGGCTGCCAAAAAAACCCAAAATGACAACTTCCTTGACATGTTCTTGTCAGAGATAGTGAAGTTGCTCTAATTGCGGACACTGCGCACCTTAGCCTAACTTAAAAGGCTGTATCGTTATAAAATTTGCTGTACTCGTATTGTCTTGACAGGGACAACAACACTCTGACTTACTCACTTTGGCTGCGTTTCTGTTTCTTTCATATTCGTCTTGCTAGTCTCAGACACCAATGAACGGAGTCAGACAATTTGTGGGTGGAGCTTAGACGTTGCATAAATGTTGTTTTAGAGTTAGACAGTAAAGTTGGGATCAATAAGGTTGCCAAATTGCCTCTTTCAGAGCCAAATACCAGATTATCATAACATTTCTATATACATTAGGACAGTTAGTAGTAAATGTTTTGGAATATAATTCTCACTAATATCTTATGACAAAAAGGCACGTATGTAATCGAATTTATATTTTTGTCATCATAGGCCCTTTCCAGGCATGTTTTGCCTTTTTCATATTCTGGATTTGACCCCGCGCGAAATGTCTGGCAACCCAGCTCACAGTATGGTGACATTTTCTCGAATTAACTTCCTGTTTCATGTTTCATTCCCAAAGTGACATCGTTTTAGACTTGAACAAGACCTGAGAAAAGCCACCCTTGTCTCATGTGACATGTTTCCTGAGTAAGGTGAACCTCCGACAGAGTGAAGAAACCTGAAAGTCTTTTGGAAAACTTGTCAAGTCTTTGCCAGCCGGTCGTCTTGCACCCATCAGCCCTAGACTACTATCTGTTCCCTGAGTCTTCAATGTCTTGTTCTCTACTGCTCTAGACTACTGCCCATTCCCTGAGTCTTCAATGTCTTGTTCTCTACTGCTCTAGACTACTGTCCATTCCCTGAGTCTTCAATGTCTTGTTCTCTACTGC
>JAWQUT010000560.1:129774-139774 GCA_033807755.1 Ellobium chinense | reverse complement strand
CATCATCATCATTACCATCATCATCAGTTATTTCACACAAAATAAAATATAACAGCGTCTACCAGTGTCCTACTATACAATTTTATTTAAATTACAAAAAGAAGCACACAATAAGAAAAAGTCAAATTTTCGGAATTAAAAATTCCTTCATCACGAATAATAATAATAATGATAAGGAAGAAGAAGATATAGGAAGAGATCTAAGACTTTATAGGGGTGTTAATTTAAAAGGATACGATAAGAGTTCACTAAAGAAAAGAGACAGAGAGAGAGAGGTGAGGGGAGTTCAGATAGAACGAGAACAAAGGCGTCACCCATCATCATCATTACCATCATCATCATTATCAAAATATTACTAATATGTTGTTGTTGTCTGTCTATGGAGGTGTTGTGGAGACCAGTACTGTATGTGTGTCATGTAAGTTACACCCTGAATTGTCTTGGACTCATGACTAGAAGAGCAGCAAGACCTGATGGACACATTTTATTTTCCTGCACCCCTGCATGAGTTCATGGGAGGCAGCGTGGCCGTGCGGTTTGTGAGTCGTACTCAGAAACTGAAGACTTTCAAGTCTAAGGTTTATGTGTTTGACTCGCGAGCTGGGCGATGTACGTTGTAGTGTCCTTGGGAAAGACACTTCGCTTCCATTTCCTCACTCGACTCAGGTGTAAATGAGTACCTGGCTTTAGAGCTGGGGGGACCAGGGCGCTGCACCGCTGGCGACCAGCAATGACTTTGTTATGCATTTCATTTGTAATATTATGTATTTACATGTATGATGTGTGTTGTTATATGTGTTGTATTATGAATGAGATGTTTAACACTGTATGACATTGTAAAACAATTTCCCCACGGGGTAAATAAAGTTGTATTTATTTAATTATTTATTATTTATTAATCGAGGAATAGACATCAAGTGAGTAGTCATTCTCTGAGCGGTCTCCGCGTGGGTGAGTAGGGAACTAAATTGTAGGTTTCAAACATCTATTAGAGGCCAAATCACTCATTGTGTACAGTCCAATTAATCCATTTCTATATGAATCTCCTTTTATAGGGGCCCTGCCAGCCGGTGTCAGAGTTTAGATTTATGGAAAAAAGATCTGTGATCTAGACAGAGCATCCAATTTTAAAATTTCAGGTACAATTCGAGTAGATGTAAACATAAAGAGTCTTAGAGCTACGTATTAGCACGTGATCAAAACCAGCCTTATGAAAAGTTGGAGATCAAATCAGAATTCGAGGTGATTTAAAAAAAAAAAAAAAAGAGATTTGCGAAGCGTTTTAGCAGATGATTCCATTTTCATCCAATTAAAAGATGAGGTAACAAAAAAAAAAAAAAACACCAAAAAAACCAGCACTTTACCCTCCATGGTAAAACTATTCCCAAATGACATTAGAAATTATCGACTAACACATTTTATTTATGAAGAAAAAAAAATATAATAGCTGCCAGTAACCTGTAACACTAATGGTTGCAGGAGCCTAATTGGTCAAAAAAAATTGGACTATCCGAGTCAATAGTAGCAGAGTATAAAATCTGTCCTTTGGACAGATTGTGTAGAAATAATCATATAACATGAAACCACACCGCAAAAGTGGTGAAATTCAGTTTTGACTTTGTAAAAAAATAATTGTTGCAAGCAGTGTTTCCCAATGGCCTCAGCGGATTTCATTTGTGCGGACCTGTGATCTGCAAAATTAGGCCAAATTTTTAACCCCTTTTCATGTAATTTAAAATTGTGAAAAATCTAACCAAAGAACCCCCAGCGTAAACAGTATATAATTTGAGTACAGTGGTGGCACCAGACCTGCAGACTAGTCTTGGCCATCTGGGAACGTTCCTGTGGTTCGAGAAGAAATTTTTATTAACCCTCAAAGATCCACTGTGCCATTTATGTGGCACATGAGCTTGGTGATTCCGTAACAAAACAAGATATGTGGAAATGACTCCTCAAAGAACCAGTGGCATATATTAATACATAACAATAAATAGTCTATATATAGATATTATAAAAGTTAAGCTGAAAAGATGTAAATCACTTTCTCAAAACACTAAAGGAACCGACTTTGTCACTTTATTAACGTTTCTACTCTTGGGACTTAGAGGGTTAAATGGCTCAAAGAAGCTATTACAATTTGGCTCCTGCAACCTAATATACTCCCTCTTCTCATTCTCTCATACACGAGGTCTTGAAATTAGTTGGAGCACATCTGTATAAACTGGCAACGTCGCAGAAAGTCATTTATTTACAGAGTTGTCTGGCAACCGGTCAGTCTCACTACACAAAAAGAAGGAAAGACAATGACTACTAGTACAACAACAACAACAACAACAACAACAACAACAACAACAACAACAGCAGCAGCAAGAAGAAGAAGAAGAAGTAGAAGAAGAACAACAACAACAACAACAAAAACAACAACAACAATAACAACAACAGCAGCAACAACAACAACAACAACAACAACAACAAAAACAATAACAACAACTTCGACAACAACAACAGCGACATCAACAACAATAACAAAAACATCAATAGTAATAAAAAGACGAGAGCGTGATGTTGTGTTTATGTCGACTGAAATCTCATGTAGGATTGTAGTTGTTGTTGTTGTAGTTGTTGTTGTTGTTGTGAAGTCTCCAGCTAAAGTGAGAAGAGGAAAGAACCAGTCAAGTCCATTAGATGCCCAAATCATTGAACACACATGACTGGTCTAGAAATTGTTGACGTCTGAATATCTGCAAACTTTTACGTTTTGATCTACGATTATCTTTCCTGGGACACTGGACATGTATTGAATTAAGATGGATTTCGAGGAACAATTTCCAGGCGGTAAACATCATTGTCTCATGTAACTCGTCATTTTGCTTAGGCAGAAAATAATTTTCAGCCATTCAGGGACTTTGACTTCTTTTCTGATATCTGGAGGAAGTTTGAAATTTTGTTAAACAGTGTTTAAAACAATACAAGGACGATAACTTTTATCACACCTAGATTATGAACTTTTTCCACAACGTTGAATGAATGTCCTTTGAAGAAATATTACTCGGTTAAAAGAGAGGGAATTATTTTGCTTAACTTACATGGGAATCATCCAGGAAAAAATTTTAGTGTGTATGTGTGTGTGTGTGTGTGCGTGCGTGCGTGCGTGCGTGCGTGCGTGTGTGCGTGTGTGCGTGTGTGTGTGTGTGTGCGAAAAAAAGCTCGACCTCATTGCTGTAATTTTCTTCCGAATGTAATAAAAGCCGTTGGATGGTAGAGTTATCAGCTAATTTAATTTAAAGCCGTGTTTGCATGGCGACAGTGGTAATCTTTGGTATATTATATCGTGTATAACGTGAGCGATAGTACGCAGCCCTGGGGCGCCCCGGTGTTCAAAGTAAACAGGAGGAACACGTGTTATTCAATTTAACATACTGCACACGTTGAGTGAAAGAGTCGAGTATCCACGCAATGATGTTTTTGTTGATATTCAAATGCAATAGTTTGATGACCATAAGGTCTGGCTGTATAGTGTTAAAAGCTCAAGAGAAATCTATGGACAATACACGTGCATATGTGTTCTTGTTGCATCAAGGTGCTTAAATAGTTTGTTTAAAAACACAAGAACAGCATCTTCAACTTTCCGATTACTTTTATAGGCAAACTGAAATGGGTCATTGTGTTTTCTGACCTCATTTATGAGAACCGTCAAAACATTCTTTTCAAAACATTTCATGACAACAGAGGTAAATGCGATAGGTCGAAGATGGTTCATGTTTTAAACTTTTGCTTTTTTTGGTACAGGAAATACCTCAGAGGGTTTCCAAATAGTTTTCAACTTCAACGATATGTTTAAGATACTTGCGTTTGTAGACAGAGGGTCAGCCGGCCTATTGCGCGTGTGCGGAAACAGCAATCAGCTGTGTTTACATTGGAAACCGGGTCAGACATAAAATATTGAAAGAATAAGATTGACAGCGCGTAACAAATGTTGGGTCAGCTGTGAATATTGTCTAAACCTCAGCAATTACCGACAAATGTGGGATTGTGGATCAGTTTGATTAACACAGTGACTGTGCAACAAGACTGCACACTTAGAAATCGAATTTCCTGATAATTTAGAGATGTAGACTAGTCTAGGCTAGGCTATCGGTAACCGACACTCACACGGCCTCGCTCGTGATCATGTAAACACAACTGATTGCTTTTTCCGCACATGCGCAATAGGCCGGCTGACCTTTTGTCTGCAGACGGAAGTGTTAAAGATAAGAGTAAAAATAGAACTTAGTTGTGCAGAGCACGTTTTTTATGAGCTTCCCACTCATCTTATCAGAGCCACGAGCTTTGTTTATGTTTATACTATTAAAGATATTTTTATCATCCTGTTCTGTTATTTTTATAGTGTTGTTATCATTGAGGTTATTTCGAAGTTCACTATACACACCACTGTAAAGTCAAAACAATCAAAACGACTGTAGAACCTGTTCAAATCATTGAAATCATTGAGAGGGAGAGAGAGGGAGAAGAGAGAGGGGCGAGGGAAGGAGGGGGGGGGGGNGGGGGGGGGGGGGGTAGAAACATCCTATATGTCGACTAACCCCAGTAATCCCTCAGGATGTCTTAAAATCACACAAATGAATTCCGGTTCCATGTGCTGCATAGCGTGTTCAGAATCCTAGAATAAAGGCGAAAGTTGTGGCCAGGCGCAAGAAACTACTCACACAATTAGTGTTTTGGGCTGTCAATCATCTCTTGTGGTCAAGTGCAAAGTGAAGAATCGGAGGGAGAAAAATGAGGTCATGTGTCAGTACTTCCCACCTTGCTATTCCCATCTCGCCTTTCCCACCTCGCCGTGTCCACTACGTCATTTGTCCACCACGTCATTTGTCCTTCACTAAGTCATTTCTTCACCACGTCATTTCTTCACCACGTCATTTCTTCAACATGTCATTTGTCCAACACGTCATTTCTTCACTAAGTCATTTCTTCACCACGTCATTTCTTCACCACCTCATTTCCTCAACATGTCATTTGTCCAACACGTCATTTCTTCACCACGTCATTTCTTCACCACGTCATTTCTTCACTAAGTCATTTCTCCACCATGTCATTTCTTCACCACGTCATTTCCTCAACATGTCATTTGTCCACCTTGCCATTTATTCACCACACCGTTATCCCCAGCTTTCCCTCTCCACTTCCCCGTCCCCATCTCGCCATCCCCAACTACGCCATCACTGTTCGCTGTTCGCATCTCGCCGTGAGTTGTGAATCTGGAAGACTTCAATAATTATACCCATTCCGTGCTACTAGATCTACCATTTTACTTTCTCTCTCTGCATGTTTCTTGAGGTCTGTCCCCATCATACTCTGTCCCCATCTTACACTTTATGTTCCACTTAATCTCTATGTTCACAAAAAAACAACAACAAAAAGGACTCATACAAATATTTGTTTCCTTTGATTGTCTATATGCTTCTTCTTCCTCTTCTTCTTCTTCTTCTTCTTCCTCTTCTTCTTCTTCTTCTTTTTCTTCTTCCTGTTCTTCTTCTTCTTCCTCTTCATCTTCTTCTTCTTCTTCTTCTCCTTCTTCTTCCTCTTCTTCCTCTTCTTCTCCCTCATCTTCTTCTTCTCCTTCTTCTTCCTCTTTTTCTTCTTCTTCTTCTTCTCCTCCTCCCTCTTCTGCATTACCGTGTGGTGCCTTCAGATTTGCCCCATTAATGAATATGCCTGTTCTCTGGAGGTCAGAGAAAGTCCCCCAAAACTTAATACTGACATCTGGTGTCTCTGGACAAATCTTCTTTCGGGGAGTCTGGTACCTTGGATAGGTGTGCAGGACAGACAGTTGTGTGCGTTCGGTCCTCTCCTTTACAGCAAACAGTCACTCCACAAGTCTGAATGTGTCATCCAGACCCTTCATCCGTAGATTGTTACTTCATCATTGGATACGTTACCTTATTAGTTACTTCATCAATATATACGTTATTTCACCAATATATACATTTCGTCAATAGATAAGTTATATATTTTATCAATAGATGCATTTCGTCAAAATAGAATTTATTTTATCAACTGATACATTTCGTCAATAGATACCTTATTTCACCAGGGGATACGTTACTTCATCAGTGTATACTTTACTTCGTCAGTAGGTACGTTACTTCATCAGTGTATACTTTACTTCGTCAGTAGCTACGTTATTTCATCAGTAGACAAGTTACTTGATCAGTGATTACATTACTCCATCTGTGAATACGTTACTTCATCAGTGAATAGGTTACTTCATCAGTAGACACGTCACTTCATAAATAGATACGTAACTTTAATAATAGACACGTTACTTCATCAGTAGGTACAGTACGAATAAATCCATTCTGGAAAAAAATAACTGCATGAGAAAAAGGTAGTCAGTCTGATGAAGGAACAGAAGGTTAGAACACAATCCCAAAAGTGATTTTCCAAGTGAATTCCAGACTGTTTCCTTATCTGATTGAAGATTTTGCCAAAGGTGAAAAGGGTGCTCTGCGCGCAGCAGAAGAGAAGATATTGAGAACACAGGCGCATTCAGAAGGAATTCATAACAAAACACGGTGTATACACCATCGGTAGATCGTGGCAAAGGAGACGAGCGACAAAACATGTTTTTACCCGAAAGACGAAATTTATTTCTGAAACTGGGGTACTGGGGATATGTACAAAAAAGTGCAGGGTGGAAATCCTAACACTACGGTGATGTTTTCTCAAAAATTGCCTGGTGAAGGAAAAACTATAGACTACACTGTTTAGATATATGAACAAAAAAAATAATGTGGACTTTTTAGGCTTTAACAAGATTTCTGATCGTGTACAGACCATACTATATTAAATAGACGGTCAAAATAACACTTAAGAAATGGTGGGACATTCACGATAATTTAGAAAGTACATTATTTTTGACAGTTTATGGGGGGAAATATAATACATAGGTCTAGTTTCAGAAGTTTAAAGGGTGAAGCTCGAGCATGCCATGAGGAACAACAACGATAACAACAACAATAACAACTACAACAAAACAACAACAAAAACAACATCACACCAATAACAACATATCGAAGTAGCTAACATTTTTACTCGTACGTTTCTACAGTAATCATTATGAATCTATATATAAATTTTTTTCTCAAATGTCTTTTATATAATACTGGGTCTTTTATAGTCACATTTCTTTTAAATCTGCGCCCAGCCTTCTCGAGCCACTAGTGAAAATGTCTGTCTCGGGATTAGACGAAGATCTTCCCACTCTAGTGAGTGTGTTGTAACACGGTGAACAGGAAATTCTCAAACTCACCCGATTTAAAAAAAAAAAAAACAGCCGAAAAATCAAATGATCAGCGCAGTCTAGTTCATTAAGAAAGGTCTTTGGACTATAGCAGGCTGGAGTGGCATCGCAGCGGTCAGCCATCTGAGAAAGTAGGTCAACCTGGCTGGTACGCGGTCAAGACTTGAGAACTGGCGTGCGATTAACCTGAGGTCACTTCCTGTCAGTGAAGAACGACGGCTTTTCCAGCAACTAGGCATGAGGGAGGGGGGGACTGGAGGCAATGTCCAGATCAATGCAGGAGAATAACAGTGAGGATGAAAATGATTAAGGCGACGACGACGATGATAACAACAACAACAACAACAACAACAACAACAACAATAACAACAATTCCTACTACTGCTACAGTTAATACGATCACATCTACCACTTCTACTACTACTACTACTATTACTACTACTACTACTACTACTACTACTACTACTACTACCACCATGCCTACTACTAACACTACTTCGGCTACTAGTGCTGCTGCCTTTGCTGCACGTCTACTACTGCTCAGCATCAGTTGCTACCACTTCTATGACAACTACCATTACTACTGGTACTCTTACACTGCTACTACTATTACCACCACCTCAACTACCATTACTGCTACAATTACAACTACCACTATTACTACTATGTCTGCTACTGTTGATGCTACCAACACCCTTACTTCCCCTCGTCCTCCTCCTCCTCCTCTTCCTATTACTACTACCACTACTACACCAATGACAACAACAACTATGACAACAACAACTATGACAACAACAACAACAACAACAACAACAACAACAACAACAATAACTATTACTACTACTACCACTACCACCACTACTACTAGCACCACCACCACCACTACCACCACCACCACCACTACTACTACTACTATTACTACTACTATTTATTACTACTACTACTATTACTACTACTATTATTATTACTACTACTACTATTACTTCTACTACTACCATCAGGCATAATATTGTCCGAGATGTAGAATTTCACTCAAATAGGATTTTGAAGGCATTGTGTTAAAAAATTTTGTATAAAAATAATGTTTAAGACTTTCAGGTTTTTTTTTTTTTAGTTCACGCATAAATTCCGTTGATGTGACCGGAAACAGCTAAAAAACTTCTGAACGAACTGATATAAGTAGACTGTGGCTCTTGCTGTTGTAGTTGGCGTTGACCTTGCTGCTGTTGTTGTTGTTATTGTTGTTGTTGTTGATGATGTTTTTGTTTTTATTGCTGTTGTTATCGTTGTTGTTGTTGTTGTTGTTGATGTTTTGTTGTTGTTGATGTTTTTGTTGTTGCTGTTATCGTTGCTGCTGTTGTTGTTGTTGTTATTATTATTGTTGTTGATGTTTTTGTTGTTGTTGTTGTTGTTGATGATGTTTTTGTTGTTGTTATAGTTGTCGTCGTTGTTGATGTTGTTGTTGTTTATCTGTTAAGCCATGCGCTATAGGTTCTCAGTTGAATCCATTTAGTATTGTAGAAATGAATGTATCTGTGGTGTGGAGACGACTTGTGAAGCTCCACATACAGTCATGGACGCCAGCAAGAGATGACAAGTGTCTCCTACGTGACAGACAGACTTTCAAGAGAGTGATGCTACACCGCTGTCTGTGAGTAGATACAATGTCTGTACATAGCACTACTGTCGTTCTTGATGCCGCTCAAATGACCGTTCAGTGTCACGTGACCAGAGCGGAACTGAGAAACGATGCTTTGCTGCTTTCAACTTTGTTTGTTTGTTCAAGGTGTTCATCTGGTAGTTTCATCTGTGTTTGCATCACGTGATCAGTGTCCACTGAGTTCTACCGGCCTGGCCAGCTATCTCTGTGAAAGTTTAAAACTACGCCAGCCAGTCGTTACCATCAGAAGGAAAGCCCCGTCTACAAACAACGGTGGACACCGCCTCTGTTGAGATGGATTTGCATTCCTTTTAAACACTGTATGTTTTCAATGTTAAGTGTCTTTAGCCCAGCGTTCAGAGGGACTGTACTGTAAACTAGCGACCTGCAAAGTTTCTATACTGTATCATTTGTTCAGCATTGTGATTTCTGGTATAGTAGATCCCCGCTGTGAACCGTGCGATAAAATTAAAAAACGAATGAAATGTCCCATACTGCATCTTCTCTCGTTTTATGTCACGCGCGGGCCTTTTATATTCTAGTATTTATAAGGTTAAGGAATCATTAATTTGATTGCAAGAGAAAGAACGTTATAGTTGAGTAGCAAAATACATTGAAATTTTTTACACAAACTTCTGTATATAGAAATGATAAAACACTGAGTGGAAGAAAGATTATCTGTTATAAGATAAGATAAGATAAGATAAGATAAGATAAGATAAGATATAAGATAAGATAAGATAAGATACTCTATTTATACCCGTGGGGAAATTTTTCTTTGTTACAGTGATGCATACAATTATACACACATTAACAGACACAGACTCACACACTATCACACATATTACATGATACATGCGCCGCCCCAGTCACTCACTCTGTCATGCTCTCGTCTTCACCCTTCACTGCTCACACAACTTACACACTGCAGTTCACTGTGCACTTTAGAAACACTCTAATGGCCCTAACCTACGGAAAAGAGGACTCCCGGATTATTCGCACTGAGTGTGGAATGAATGAGTTTCGGTACCTCTCTG
>JAWQUT010000560.1:83499-96812 GCA_033807755.1 Ellobium chinense | reverse complement strand
GGAAATTGTTTTACAATGTCATACAGTGTTAAACATCTCATTCATAATACAAACACATATAACAATACACATCATACATGTAAAATACATAATATTACAAATGAAATTACAAAGTCATTGCTGGTCGCCAGCGGTGCAGCGCCTTGGTCCCCCCAGCTCTAAAGCCAGGTACTCATTTACACCTGAGTCGAGTGAGGAAATGGAAGCGAAGTGTCTTTCCCAAGGACACTACAACGTAAACCGCCCAGCTCGCGAGTCAAACACATAAACCTTAGACTTGAAAGTCTTCAGTTTCTGAGTACGACTCACAAACCGCACGGCCACACTGCCTCTGTAAGATAAGGTAAGATAAGATAAGATAAACTTTATTCCCCATAACATGGAAAATGATCTTGGTTGCAGTATCCATGATAACAACGGTTTACAGTACTTACATGAAATCACAACGGAACAAAAGGCACTACCTGTGTTCGGACCCATCCAGACGTCCAGAAACATGACAAGTTTAACAAGTTTAACAAGTTTATGATATACAGACGATTTCACAATCTTCCTCACCAAGACAACCACTCACTCGCTACACTCACTCACCTCAACCCTGTCGCCCTGGCCTTTCTCAATCAACAAAACTATGATATTATTATTATTATTATTATTATTATTATTATATTATTATGATAACCACGGTGTTAACACTGATATCTCAACGGTAATATTGCAGTCCGATCAAATTAAAATTTGCAACTGAGGAAGCTTTTTTTTTTTTTTTTTCCCNCGCCGGCGTTGGTTAGTTGATTGTTACTTTCATTACTTTCATCCAGGAAGTTAACATTCTGTTCTTATTCAGAGTGGCCATGCGATTTGTGAGTCGTACTCAGAAACTGAAGACTTTCAAGTCTAAGGTTTATGTGTTTGACTCGCGAGCTGGGCGGTTTACGTTGTAGTGTCCTTGGGAAAGACACTTCGCTTCCATTTCCTCACTCGACTCAGGTGTAAATGAGTACCTGGCTTTAGAGCCGGGGGGACCAGGGCGCTGCACCGCTGGCGACCAGCAATGACTTTGTTATGCATTTCATTTGTAATATTATGTATTTACATGTATGATGTGTGTTGTTATATGTGTTGTATTATGAATGAGATGTTTAACACTGTATGACGTTGTAAAACAATTTCCCTACGGGGTAAATAAAGTCGTATTTATTATTATTTTATTATTATTATTCTAGAGTGTTATAGTGTTACTCCCTCCCACCGCCTACGCAACTGGGGNGGGGGGGGGGGGGGGGGGGGGGTGACCCTATATTCCAAACGAAAATAAATCCCATATTAGTGTTAGACAAAATTCCTACTTCTATAACCCTGGCCCAGCTGGGTCCCAGGGGTGGAGTGTTGACCCCATGCCCTGCTCCCCTATCGGAAGCAACCATATCAAGTTTGTTCTCACTGCCGTCATTTAGCGCTAACAAAGAAACCGGAAGACTGGTAACGGAGGAAGCTACTTCTAATGCAAATGAGCATGTACATATTCTGTGGTAAAACAAAGATAATTCTGTATCTAAAAATGTTCCTTACAAGACAAACACCCCATTTTTTACAAATGGGCAGGCGGGCAACGCACCAGCGGCGAGAGAATACCTAGCGCACCGAAAGGCATCATAGACGAATGCATTAGACTCGGTGAAAAAGTTGGACAATTGGCGAATCGGGCGGATTGAAAAGATCTATCGGAGATTGTATTTCGTTGCTATACACATTCTTTTTTTAAAAAAGGTAAAAAAATAAAGAGGACTGATGTGTATAGTTACCTTTTGTGTATTTTCCTATGAATTTAGGTGAAAACCGCATGTTTTTTCAAGAAATCTGTGACACAAATTTGGCAGAAGCGTTTTATTAATATAGATAATGTAGACCTTATCACTTTAAAAAAAAATAATTTATCTTGTACAATATAAATACTTCACTGGAAGCTCAAGTACTCCCCGACTGCAAAAATCATAGTACGCCATTTTGACTACACAAACCAGTGTGCCCGTTAGTATTGTTTTTTTTATTTAACACTAGCAAGAGGACATTCAAAGTTTACCTCCAATTTTTTTTTTTTTTTNGGGGGGGGGGGATGGTCGTTTTTGACTCAGAGGAATAATATTCTTTCTTCACATCTTTTTCGCCTTTGATTGAACTTTCGTGAGAGTAGTTATATTGCCTGTAATGAAGACAGCTGGTTTGATGATAATAACTAAAAACATAATATGACAAAGGGATTTTATCATTCGCATAAGTGCAATCCATGTAAACGAAACTTCTGTGGAACCACAGCATTAAAGTTTTCTCAGAGAACCGACCTTGATATAATTATTGTCTATGTAGATAACATCATCACTGAATGGTCGTAACTCATTTTCATGGCAATTATTTCCATTTTTATTGCTAGAGATTGAGATACAGTGCTCTCTACGTCATTATTTTCCTTTGTCATGGATTTATTACTACTATGAATATTACTATTATGTATTATCATTATTAACATTATTATCATTATCATTACAAAGTTAATTTTATTTTCCTTTTTATTGCTATCGTTCTATGATTATTACTTTCGTTATTATTAGTACTGTTTTATTGTCATTATGATTGTTCTTATTATCATTATTTACATTATTATTGTTATCGTCGTAGGAACAATAATAATAATAATAACAATAATAATAATAACAATACTATTGATAACCAAAAAAAAAAGGGAAATGAGTAATAGTATTATAATAATAACATTATTATTATTATTATTATTACTATATTATTATCATCCTGTTAGCCGGTCCAGTACAAACGATCGACTGTAGAGAGGCGGGTACTTGGAGAGAAAGATGGACGCACTCTTTGGCACGTGGAAACAGAAGAAAGGAACGGAGAAGAACCAGGAGGCGTTGATGGAGGCAGCGGGTAAGTCGGGGAACAGTCTAGCAAAGACTACTATAGACTACAAGTGAGAGAGAAAGAGGGAGAGAGAGAGAGAGAGAGAGAGAGAGAGAGAAAGAGAGAGAGAGAAAGAGAGAGAGAGAGGGAGGTGGGATTATGTATTAATGACGTCACTTACAGGGATTATTAGTTCTTCTGTAGATTTGTAATGTTATGGCAAGTGTGTATGTGCCGGTGAAACTGCTACTGAGGTCTTTGTAATGTGGGCGGGTTAGGGAGAGAAAAGGCGTGGTCTTTGGTCCAGAATGTAGTATTTAAAGGCACCCGTTATCAGTTCAACTTACAAGTGTTATCACCTAAAACCAATAACTGTTCTGTGTTCTTTTCTGTTCTGTTCTGTTGTCTTGTCTTGTCTTGTCTTGTCTTGTCTTGTCTTGTCTTGTCTTGTCTTGTCTTCTCTTCTCTTCTCTTCTCTTCTCTTCCCTTCTCTTCCGTGTGCTACTTTTGGCGTAGCCGCACCACTAGATAGACAGAAACGGCGTCGGATGTTGAACACGGTGCACGAGAAAAAAAGTCTGTCGTACTGTATATACATGTGTTATTTACACCTGTACGTGTTGCGTGTTGCAGGAGTCCCAGCGGCTATGCAAGAAACCTTCAAGAATAGAGAGTATACCGTCACATTCGCCAAGGACGATAACAAGGTCAAGGTCAGTGTGAAGGTCGCCAACGACGCCAGCTTGCCCCAGAGAGACTACGCTTTTGAACTGGGCAAGGAATTTGACTTTGTCGACGTGGATGGACAGAACATGAAGGTAGGCTCAGATAAATAGCAGATCAGATCTGCCGGCTGCCGGTTATTCTGGTTTATTCCACAGAAGATAACATCTACAGAGAAGCACTAACGCCGGCTATATCTGTAACTGACGTCACATACATGCTCCACGTCATGTCTCCAGGTGAACAACATTTGTTGGTCTCCGGCGCAAAAAAAGCGGCCATGCTGATTGACTACGTGCTAGCTGCTGTGTTTTAAGAGTATGGGTCTCCGACAAAAATTACGACTTCCGGGAAGTTGTCGTCAAATTATATAAATTTGGATTTGTCAACATTTGTCTTGGAGAGCACTCGTAACTTGGTGTGCACTCGTGACCTAAGGTGCATTTGTGACTTGGTGTGTACTCGTGACTTGGTGTGTTCTCGTGACTTTGTGTGTACTCGTGATTTGGTGTGTTCTCGTGAATTGGTGTGTACTCGTGACTTGGTGTGTTCTCGTGACTTGATGTGTTCTCGTGACTTGGTGTGTTGTCGTGACTTGGTGTGTACTCGTGACTTGGTGCATACTCTTGACTTGGTGTGTTCTCGTGAATTGGTGTGTACTCGTGACTTGGTGTGTTGTCGTGACTTGATGTGTTCTCGTGACTTGGTGTGTTGTCGTGACTTGGTGTGTACTCGCGACTTGGTGTGTTCTCGTGACTTGGTGTGTTCTCGTGACTTGGTGTGTTCTCGTGACTTGGTGTGTACTCGTGACTTAGTGTGTTCTCGTGACTTGGTGTGTACTCGTGACTTGGTGTGTACTCGTGACTTAGTGTGTATTCGTGACTTGACATTCGCAATCACACAGCTGATAATATCTCTTCTTCCCATCAATGTGCCTAAATTCCGCCCTGTGTCAGCTTCTCGGCTGTGTTTACGAAATTTGCCAGACTTCTGGAGGTCAGCCCTACTCTTTGCTATCGGCATATGCCCTTGGGGGAGTCGTTTTTGTTCTTAAATTATGCATAAAACCAAATATTACTTTAAAGCATACAATAGACTGCCCGACACTTGAATCGCTTACATCTGAATGTTTGACTTCCTTCTTGAGCAATATTGCAGGATACTCCCACTTAGAGCTTGATTAGGGTTAGAAGCTGGATACGAAAAGAAAAAACACATAAATAATAAAATGAGAGAATTCTTTAAACAATATTAATGTAAAGTTTGATTTTTACTTCTCTGTAGCCCTACTCCTAACCGTATCTGTAACCAGAAACCTTGCTTTAGACGGTCAAATTTGCTCGAAGTCCGTTTTCAGCATGACTGCACAAAATTGCACGCCTCTCTCAACGTCATTCGCTGTGAGAAGAAAAATAAAACGGTGTCAAAGCAGGTTCTTGGAACTAACACGAACATGTTCCTGTCACGTGATCATATTGTTCTTATATACACTGTCAACCCACGGCACCTTTCTCCGTCCCCCCTCCCTCCCCTCCCCTCCCCTTTCCAGCATCCCTAACGTTTTAGCAGCTCGCAAAGCAACAAAGGCTAAAATTCTCTGAACTGATCAAACTATGTGGACGTATTTCAGGCTGTGGTAACCTGGGATGGCACTAAGTTCTCGGAGACTTACAAGGACGAGAAAGGATCCACATTTGAGGTCACTCGACAGATCAGTGGGAATACCATGTGGTCGGTAGGCTGGGTGGTTGGGTGGTTGGATGGTAGGTTGGTTGGTTGGTCGGTCGGTCGGTCGGTTGGTTGGTTGGTTGGTTGGTTGGTTGGTTGGTTGGTTGGTTGGTTGGTTGGTTGGTTGGTTGGTTGGTTGGTTGGTGGGTTGGATCGCATTTGCTCAGCTCTCAGTGCTAAGACGAAGTAAAATATTTGTGAGAAAAAGGAAAGAAAGAGTGAGAGAAGGAGGAAGAAAAGGAGTGAGAGATTAAGGAAGAAGGGGAGAAGGGGGGGAGAAGAGATAATATGAAAGGTTAGATCATGTCTGAGGAGTATGATAGGACATGAACTGTCTAAGGTCGCGCTAGTGATAGTAATATAAGGTCATGATAGTGACAGTAAAGTGGCGTCATAGTGACAGTAAAGTGACGTCATAGTGGCAGTAAAGTGACGTCATAGTGACAGTAAAGTGACATCATAGTGACAGTAAAGTGACGTCATAGTGGCAGTAAAGTGACGTCATAGTGGCAGTAAAGTGACGTCAAAGTGACAGTAAAGTGGCGTCATAGTGACAGTAAAGTAAGATCATGACTGTGACATTAGAGTGAGGTCATGATAGTGACAATAGAATAAGGTCGCGCTAGTGACAGTAAAATAAGGTCATGACAGTGACAGTAAGGAAAGGTCATGATAGTGACAGTAAAGTGAGGTCATAGTGACAGTAAAATGAAGTCATTATAGTGACAGTAGAGTAAGGTCATGATAGTGATAATAGAGGATATACTATCATTTATTCATCCTTACTTTTTAATCTCTTCATCAGTCCATGTCGGTCAAGGGCGTCACCGGCTCTGGAGAATGGGAGAAATGCTAGGAGGAACTAGATTTTCAAAGGCGGCGTCCACATAATATTATTAATATTCTTCTATCATTACATGATTATCTCGTTGATTGGCTGGTCGGCTGGCTGTCTGGCTGGCTAGATGGTTGCCTGGCTGGTTGGCTGGTTGGTTGGTTAACTGAAAAGTTGGCTGGCTGATTGGCTGTCTGGCTGATTGGCTAATTGATTCGCTGGTGGTTGGCTGGACGATTGCCGGTTGGTTGCTTGGTTGGCTGCTAGTTTGGCTGACTGGCTGACAGGCTGGTTGGCTAGTTGGTTGGCTGGCTGGTTGCCTGGCTGAATGGCTGGTTGAGTAATGGCCGATATATATATACGTAGGATGATTATAACCGGAGGTATCAACACAGAAACCTACCGATGAATTTCAACTGTTAAAAAGTATATTTTTGTCATAAAACGTCTAATTTGACATTTTACTCTTAGTTTGTTAACAGCCTATCCTCTCTCTTGTCTTTAGATTGTTTTCAACGTTAACGTTCACTGCTTCGGCTGTCCCCACAATTATTCTGAAGTTTTAACGAAGACGAGTTGGCACAAAGGAAATTAAACCCCTGAGTGAAAAAAAAACACTTTACAGTTACATCTGCTTTGTATCTGCTCCACCTGTGTTTAGTTTGATGTGCTGAAAGTGAGAAAGAAAGAAAGAACGAAAGAAAGAAAGAAAGAAAGAAAAAAAGAGAGAAAGAAAGAAAGAAAGAAAGAAAGAAAGAAAGAAAGAAAGAAAGAAAGAAAGAAAGAAAGAAAGAAAGAAAGAAAGAAAGAGACATTTGCCTAGAACAAGTTTAACAAGTTTATTAGGAATAAGCCCAGACCACAGATGTGGTTCATAGGCAAAATACAATATGCAACGGGACAGCACCTGGACACTGCCTATAGCCAGGTACCCATTTTACAGACGGGTGGACTGAGGAAAATGTGAATGAAATGCTTTCCCAAGGCACTTACAACATGACCATGGTCGGGAATCGAACCCAGGACCTTTAGATCTTGAATCCAACGCCGTAACCATTAGGCCACGCTGCTCCATAAACCTCATATCAAACAAACACTCTTTACAGATCCTCTATATACATGTACTGTATATCCGAATATTGCACGTACTCGTCCAGACATTTCACTACTGAGAGAGCTAGTGCTCCTTCCAGACATGAGTAAAAGTCTCTGATTAAACTGTGTTGATACCACGGTATTATGAACTTATAAATGTACCTGGTTACACACCTGTAATGGGAATGGACCCTGTTTTCCTTTATGGGCTATATTAACATCTTGAGCTGCCCTCTGTACCCAAAGTTTTAGCTTTCACCCAGACCCATACCAGATTGAAGCCCATTATGTGGCCCAAATTTTAAGACTTACCCAACCCTAGCAAGCCCGTTGAAATTTTGAGCTTGGTTGCTATTTGTAAACAGAGCCTACATTTTTCACTGGTCAACGCCAAACCCCTGTTCTTTCGCCTGAGCACACCCTTGACCTGGCAGTTCCAGCCCAGGGCTAAATAGTGCCTGGTAAAATAAAGTAAAATGGACACAGATTCCCATGATATCAAAATTTCCCCCCTGGAGCCCTTATTACTGGAAGCAGGGCATGCCAAAAGAGGGAAAAGGGGAGATGAAATATAACCCTTTACCAGTAGGACCCAATAGTGAAAATACAATTACAGGCCTGTAACCTTTACCTCAAAGCGCCGTGTTCGTCTTGTGAACACATCTCACATACAATTACCCCAAAATGCTGTGTTGATCATTTGAACACATCCCATATTTACAAAAGACGCTGAGTTGACCGCCTCAAATTTACAGGTATCCCAAAGCATAGCCCACATTTATAGAAACACAAAACGTTTTGTTGGTCATGTGAACACACCCCACATTAACAAGTACCCCATAGCGCTGTATTGGTCTAGTGAATACACCCCACATTACAAGTACCCCATAGGCTGTGGTGGACACCCCACATTTACAAGTACTCCATAGTGCTGTGGTGGTCATGTGAACACACCCCACATTAACATGTACCCCATAGCGCTGTGGTGGTCATGTGAACACACCCCACATTTACAAGTACCCCATAGCGCTGTATTGGTCATGTGAACACACCCCACATTAACAAGTACCCCATAACGCTGTGTTGGTCATGTGAACGCCCCCACACACACATGAACCCCAAAAGCACGGTGCTTGACATAATTATGAACACCTCCTGCCCCTCTCCCCTCTCCAGATTTACATGTTCCCAAACGCTGTGTTGGTCATGTGAACACGCCCCACTTACAAGTACGCCAAGGGCCGTGTTGGTCATGCGAAAGCACCCCACACACACCTATCCCACCAAAACCCTATGTTGGACATATTAATTATGAACACCACTTAACTCAGGTGGACCAAGTACCCGAAAAGCAGTAATAGTCCTGTGAACACACCCCGACGATACGAGTCCCGCTTGGAGAGTGACTTATCCAAACAAAACATGTAATATATGCCTTAGATGTGAGAGTTCACAGCTTACTGGGACACGCTGACTTGACCACTGGACAGACTCAAACTAGTGCTGGTCGACGGTAGGTTGGAATTCATTCATTCATTCATTCATTCATTCATTCATTCATTCATTCATTGGTTCGATAATTATTTCATTCACTCGTTCAATCGCTCACTCACCCATTCTGACTATGTTCATATTCCTTCTCTTATTATAGACTATTTATTTATTCACTCTCCGTTTGATTGCTCATCAATTTCCGTAATCATTTTATTTGATCTTGTTCGTTCAAAAAAACAATCATTCAATCATTCACTCATACATGCACACATTCATCCATTCATTCAAATGGTCTTTCATGTACAAGCTAATCATTCATTCATTCATTCATTCATTCATTCATTCATTCATTCATTCATTCATTCATTCACACACTCAATCTTAAGGTCCCCACTCCTTCCAGCGCCTTAACCATTAGACCATCCTGCCTCTCTTATGAATATGTGTTATTGTTGCTATTGTCGTTATTGTTGCTGCTGTTATTGCTGCTGCTGCTGTTGTTGTTATTGATGATGTTGTTGTTATTGTTGCTTTTGTTATTGTTGTTGTTGTTGTTGTTGTTGTTGCTGTTGTTATTGTTGTTATTATTATTATTATTATTATTATTACTACTACTACTACCACTACTACTACTACTCCTCCTACTACTACCACTACTACTACTACCACTACTACTACTACTACTACTACCACTACTACTACTACTCCTACTACTACCACTACTACTACCACTACTACTACTACTACTCCTACTACTACCACTACTACTACTGTGATCTTTTTTCTCTGACTGTACAGGGTCAGTCTACTCTCTCACTCCAATATGGATTCACTAGTGGGTTCGTGGAAACAGAAGAAAGGAGCGGTGAAGAACATGGAAGCTTTCTTAGACGCCGCTGGTGAGTCAGAGACGTTCTCATTTTGTCTTAAGAGTCAGTCTAGGACTAGACCAAATGCTATCGAACTGCTCTGCAGCTGAAGACGCCACTTACTGGCTTTTCACTCTCATTAACCGTCCACACTAGAATCGGTAGCCATTAGCATTTCGGGTGAAGTTTTGGGGATCAAGGTGGATATTCTTCTTCCCAGACACTTGACCGACAGATTTTAGCGTGCAGAACACCTGTCTGTTGGCCTGGTGTCTGATCGGTCAATCTGTTGGCTAGGTATCTGATCGGTCAATCTGTTGGCCTGGTGTCTGATCGGTCAATCTGTTGGCCTGGTGTCTGATCGGTCAATCAGTTGGCCTGGTGTCCGGTCGGTCAGTCTGTTGGCCTGGTGTCTGATCGGTCAATCTGTTGGCCAGGTATCTGGTGGCCTATCTGTTGGCCTGGTGTCCGGTCGGTCAATCTGTTGGCCTGGTGTCTGGTCTGTCAATGGTTGGCCGGTGTCTGGTCGGCCTATTTGTTGCCTGGTGTCCGGTCGGTCAGTCTGTTGGCCTGGTGTCGTTAGGGTCAAGTGTCCTGTCACACCATGGCCAAGCTCCAATGCAAGTGATCACTGTGGCTGTTACTGTTAGTGTAGATCAGCAGAGTGTAATGTAATAGTGTAGCTGCAGGTTAGTTCATGTCAGTGTATTTATCGATGTACAACAATCCATCTTCACGAATAACGTCATATGTCCATAAACGCAGTCCGGAGAAAATCAGGAACATGTCGACCCCTTAATGCAACTTTGTCTTAAGTGCCAATTTATCAAAAGGGATTTAAAACCATGGTGCGGTGCACCAGGACTAGGCCTGTTAAAGTAACTTTGTCTCATCTCCATCCTCAATGAAACGAGAGAGTTATTAAAAATAAACACTTTGTCTTATGAACCAAAACTATCATCAGCCAAAAATTTCAACTCTGGATTTCTCAAAACTTGACCAGTGGCGCTAAAGACAAAGTTGCATTAAGGGGTCGATATGCAGTCTTGTCAGTTGCAGGAAGAGATTGAAATCCTCAGCAAATTGATACAATAGGCTTTTTTTTTTTTTTGAGTCCGCACGTGAATTCAGATATCGTCATCAGACACAATTCTCAACAAAGTGATACCAAAATGTTCTGAACATTTAGCCTACGTTTGCGAAATACGAGCTTCTACCTCACCAATGACTGCTGTGTTGTACAAATGTTAAGCATACGAAAGTTATATCATATCTGTTTGCACTAGGAAGCTTGGGCAGCCGGCCCGGAGAATGTTTGACTCGGGTTACCCCTAGCAACCAGTATGGTGGCATTATTACTAGCACAGTGTACACTTTGTTCTATGTCCATTGATACAACTCAGAGTGTAGAGTTGGGTAAGAGCGGAGGTAGAGTAAAGTGTGGGGTTCGAGAAGAAAGGGTGTGAGATAGTGTTCAAGAGACCTTTTATGGGAACGTTCTCTTTCTGAACTTGACCTCTGACCCTAATCCCAAACAGACATTAAATGAATCTCAGGTTTGAAACCAATGGACGTGGACTACTTGTACATTGAACTGACGAAGTGATCACCACTCAGTAGTGAAGACCGTCACACACTGACTTAATGAAGATTTTTCTGTCTCTCTAAACATGGCTTGTGTACAAGGGTGTCTTCAGAAATAGATGCAATAATTTCATGGGTGAAATGAGCACATAGCGGAGTATTTACCATCATATATTCATTTTCTGTCTCTCTAAACATGGCATGTGCCGACTTTTCCGCCAACCAACGTCAGTCACAAGTCACAAGAATCGATAAAGTTCTAACTTTCAGGCTGCATCTCAGGAGAATCTGACTCAACAGACTGAACTCTGCTGTACATTACACTGCGTTCATCAGTAGAATTTAACTCACAAAGAATCATTCATCAGTAGAATTTACTCACAAAGAATCATTCATCAGTAGAATTTACTCACAAAGCATCATTCATCAGTAGATTTTACTCACAAAGCATCATTCATCAGTAGAATTTACTCACAAAGAATCATTCATCAGTAGAATTTACTCACAAAGAATCATGCACTAGTACAGCTGACTTACAGAGAAATGTTCCTAAATGTAGTTTTACGCAAATGAAACAGTTTTTTCCCTCGCCTGTGAAATGTGGATTTTGCTGTTTATTGGGGTATTGCATTTAAGCGAGGACATGTCCAGATACTGATGTGAGGGCACATCTCGGGTAATCCAGACATCTAACAGCTGGTAACAGTCATTCACTAACAAATAGACTTGAACTTAGTGGCAGAACTGTTACTTGTTCGATACTTTCAAATATCTACTGGCATAAGTACTCAAAGCTCCAGTAATGTCGCGTGTCGATATCGCTAATGTGACTTCACAACGATTTAACAAGGGAGGCTATTTGCGAGGTCACAGATCAAATTCGGGTTTCCCGAGTAGGAAGGAAAAAAAAAACAACGATAGTCTTTATTGAGGTTGTCCGTACATTCGTATTTTCATTTGTTTTGTTTCTAAAGCATTTACCAAGAGTCCACTTATGAAAGTTTATAACTGTGCAACATTGAAATAAAGTAACAAAAATTAAATCGGCAGGCAAACTCGATTATATCGACTAATTCAGGCAGTGGGGGGTCAGTATCGACAGTCATCTCAATCTCTATGAACGATCTCTACCGGATGTCTCCTCAGTCCACTCTCCGCTATTTAAATGAGGTATTTTCAGACGGATCAGTTACACCACGTGATCTAGGGATTGCTAGGATATTTTTGATAAGTGACGAGTAATCATACATGAGCAGAGCATGTAAAAAAACCAATGTGTGAGCAAGATTTCCTAGGTCACGTGATGGAGCTGAAAATACCTAATTTCCTCAGGTGTGCCAGCCAACTTGAGAGAAGCATATCTAAAGAGGGAATACCAGATGACCTACACTGTGGATGGAGATAGTCTCAAATGTCTGGTCAAGGTGATCAATGACCCCAGCCTGCCCACAGAAGAAATTATAGCGCAGCTCGATAAGGAGTTTGAGTTTGTGGATATAGACAAACAACAGACCAAGGTATCTATCTATCTATCTATCTATCTATCTATCTATCTATCTATCTATCTATCTATCTATCTATCTATCTATCTGTCTGTCTGTCTGTCTGTCTGTCTGTCTGTCTGTCTGTCTGTCTGTCTGTCTCCCTTAATTTTCTATTTTTCTCTCTTCTCTCTCTCGCTCTCTCTCGCTCTCTCTCTCTGTGCTTCCCTTTGTGTCTGTCTGTCTGTCTGTCTGTCTGTTTGTGTGTCTGTCTGTCTGTCTGTCTGTCTGTCTGTCTCCCTTAATTTTCTATTTTTCTCTCTTCTCTCTCTCGCTCTCTCTCTCTCTCTCTCTCTCTCTCTGCGCTTCCCTTTGTATCTGTCTGTCTGTCTGTCTGTCTGCCTGTCTGCCTGTCTGTCTGTCTGTCTGTCTGTCTGTCTGTCTGTCTGTCTGTGCTTGTGTATATTTTCAGTAATCTTTGGTGTTTGTGGGTGTGTATTGGCCGTTGGATAATGAGTCCGGAAGATGAGATGGATAGGGATAGGAGGTGGGGGAGGGCGAGGGGGGAGATGAAGTATTGGTAAGAAG
>JAWQUT010000560.1:53883-78776 GCA_033807755.1 Ellobium chinense | reverse complement strand
TTCTTTCTTTCTTTCTTTCTTTCTTTCTTTCTTTCTTTCTTTCTTTCTTTCTTTCTGTCTTTCTTTCTTTCTTTCTTTCTTGCTTTCTTTCTATCTTTCTTTCTTTCATTCTTTCATTCTATCTTTCTTTCTTTCATTCTTTCTTTCTGTCCTTTGTTCTTTCTTTCTTTCTTTTTTACTTTCTTTCTTTCTTTCTTTCTTCCTTTCATTCATTCTATCTTTCTGTCTGTCTTTCTTTCTTTCTGTCCTTTGTTCTTTCTTTCTTTCTTTCTTTCTTTCTTTCTTTCTTTCTTTCTTTCATTCATTCATTCTTCCTTTCATTCCTTCTATTTTTCTTTCTTTCTTTCTGTCCTTTGTTCTTTCTTTCTTTCTTTCTTTATTTCTTTCTTTCATTCATTCTTCCTTTCATTTATTCTATTTTTCTTTCTTTCTTTCTGTCCTTTGTTCTTTCTTTCTTTCTTTCTTTCTTTCTGTCCTTTGTTCTTTCCTTCTTTCTTTCTTTCTTTCATTCATTCTTCCTTTCATTCATTCTATTTTTCGTTTTTTCTTTCTGTCCTTTGTTCTTTCTTTCTTTCTTTCTTTCTTTCTTTCTTTCCCTTTTTCATGGGAGTGTGTTTGCCTTTTTGACTACTATCTCTTCCTGCCCCACACAGTACAAATAGTTTGTTTATCCCTGCATGTCCTACAACTTGCTGTCCACCGTTTTCACCTTGTACGGAAACATAACAGATTTGCCGCGGAAAAACAAAGTATGTGCACTTATTTTAACAGGACCTTGAAAGGGATACAGGCGTCCAAAATAAGATAAGATAAGATAAGATAAAATAAGATAAAATAAGATAAGATGATATTTAAAAGTTAAGATAAGATAAAAAGATAAGATAAAAAGATAAGATAAAATAAAATGATAAGATAAAATAAAATAAAACGATAAGAAGCATAAGATAAGATGAGATAAGATAAGATAAGATAACTTTATTATCCATAACATGGAAAATTGTCTTAGTTGCAGTACACATGTGATAGTAATAACATGGATCACGACATAACAAAAGACAATAATACTCTTCACACACATCCAGACGTCCAGAAACATGACACACATCAAAGTTCTCGGTCATCATCACAACAGAAAAAAAACCACTCACTCAACAAGCTCGCTCACTTGGACGCCGTGTCCATAAGGCTGGCCTTCCATAGGACGGCACACGGCACACGGCACGCGGCACACAACGCACCTTACGCGGGAAAACAAAAATGGGCACAAAGATTTAGAGTACCGCCTTACATAGGACGACACGGCACCGCGTGTGCTGAAAAGTCAACTTGTTCACTTTTTGTGAGTGTGTGTGGCAGGTATACTCGAGATGGACGACTACAAGAAGAAGCTTAATGAGCTTGTGAGAGCCCGGCCACTTATTTGGGACCCCCAAAATCCAGACTACCATAACAAGGAACAAAGAAAGCAAGTTTGAGAAGATATTGATCGTAAATTTCCACCAGATTAGTTTATTGTACTGTGTAAAGTCCCCCCCCTCCAGTTTACGGTATTCTATTAATTTTGATATAAACAGGTTTCACAGTCAAAATGGTTAACAATGGTTGTATTTATTAGCAATGCTAGCGCAATCAAAGTATCTTCATCAGAAGAATCCATGCTGACGAAAGGAAGTGTGACTGCCTATGCCTTTCCGACTTGTCACGTGTCGCGTCTCCTATGTGAGGGGGGTCAAGACCTGTCGCACGTCGCGTGCCGACATGTCGTGAGCCGTGTGCCGTGTGCCGTCCTATGGAAGGCCGGCCTAATGTGCACTGTGCTTTACATAGGATTTCCAATTTGTACAAGACATTTTTTTTAAAAATTCACTGTGACGGAGAGTCTTGTACCACTCGGACTGAATGAGGCACAAAGGAATTTCAGTATCTCTCTGTTCTACTCGAGTGAGACACAAGTCTCTGCCATTTCGTACTGATATTTTATATTTCGACCCCTTAATGCAACTTTGTCTTAAGTGCCAATTTTATCAAAAGGGATTTAAAACCATGGTGCGGTGCACCAGGAGAAGGCCTCTTAAAGTAACTTTGTCTCATCTCCATCCTCAATGAAACGAGAGAGTTATTAAAAATAAACACTTTGTCTTATGAACTAAATCTATCATCAGCCAAAAATTTCAACTCTGGATTTCTCAAAACTTGACCAGTGGCGCTTAAGACAAAGTTGCATTAAGGGGTCGATTTGTAGAAAAGAGGATGTTCAGTGTCTGAGAGGATTTTCTTTACTTTATCGATGGTTGCTTTCACGTATAGTTCATCAATAGATGGTAAAGTGGTATTTATTATTTTTGTCTGTCTAATCACGAATTGCAAAATCACGTATCACATAAATAATAAGCTGTATAAACCGACAGAATAAAATGTTTATTGTTCCCAACATTTCGTTCAGCTGCAGTTAGCCAGTGATTTCCAATCTCAAGGTCGTTCGTGGATTTCTTAAGATCAAGCTGGACTGCTCTCGTAAACAGATTTCTGCCATTATTTCATATACTATACAGCAGTACCCTTTCTTCGAATTTGATTGCCGTGTCTAGCACGTTCAATCCCAGCTGGTGAAGACGGCACTCTCGACTTACGTGTCTTTCCAATTCCGAAACAGATGAAATTAGTTTCCGTTGCCAAACGTTAACATTTCATTCAAATCAGCGAAATGGCAGAACTAAGAACAAATGAGGTCTAGATCACAGCACACCCCTTCAGTCACGTGCCTACAACAGTACATCAGCACACTCAACTGCACTATTTTGTACTTTGATATGCAATCTTCCATGTCAAATCTATAGATAACTGCACCAGAGATGCACACCGAGTTATGTTCACTGTAAACAATCCAACAAAAATGGGGTTTTATTATCAGTTTGCTTTGAACATGCCTTGATGTAGAACTCGGGTTCAGTTCGCATTGGATTTGACATGAAAGAATGCACGCCAGTTCGCATTGGATTTGACATGAAAGAATGCACGCCAGTTCGCATTGGATTTGACATGAAGGAATGCATGCTAAATTGCAAAATGGTGCGCTTTTTATTGTAATGTATTACCCATGTCACATGGCCAAGATGGTGCGCACACGGGAATTCATAAAAAAAACCCTTGAGAGCGCGGCACCAACTCAGACGGTGCATGCGCGGCGGCTGGACGCTGACCATAAACTTTATGTTATATATTCCTTGCAGTTGCTTGGTCCTATTGGCATGACTTTACGGACGGCGTTTATTGAGACCGGAAATCGTGTGCACCCCCCTTCCCATCCCCATTTGCCCCCCCTCCTCCCCTCATCCATTTTACAGTTCCCTCTTACAAGGAGTTCATCTAGACAGACTACTGTCCACATTATCAAAAGCTATGGTAAACCCGTTGAACAGTTTGCCCTTAATATGCAGTGAAATATATGCTTTTAATAACAATATTATTAATAAAACAAGCCACAAGAAAGAACCAAAACAAAAAATTGCTCAAAGAAAGCTTGAGAATGAGTTGACGGAGATTTTTTGTGTGCTCTATGGTCTAGCCTCAGGAGCGGATCCTATAAATTCCTTGCAGGGAGGCACAGTTAATCAATCATCGATTTCTTCTGGCGCATAATTACAAAGAAAGAAAATATCCTTCTTTATTATTTAACATGATGTATATCACAACCATGTCAAAATTATTATGATTTCAGACTGCCACAAATTCATTTTATAGTTTAGTCCCGTTTTGCCATATGGGTACATTGTGGTACAGTAGAATGGAAAAATAATAGAGTAATACGTATTAACTAATATTGTGGCAATAATACGCGAAGTGTTTCAAAAAATAATAAAAGGGAGGTAATTTATAGACTAGCTGCCCAATAGAATAAATGCTGAAGTTTATTCTGCAAAAGCTCTGACATCGAAAAGACAATTTTGTCTGGAATTTCTGAGGCATCAGAAAGACACTTTTGTCTGGACTTTTTTTTTTTAAAAAATCAAAAACACACTTTTGTCTGGACTTTCTTTTGAGGCCTCAGAAAGACAGTTGTGTCTGGACTTTCTTTTGAGGCATCAAAAAGACACTTTTGTCTGGACTTTCTTTTGAGACATCAGAAAGACACTTTTGTCTGGACTTTCTTTTGAGACATCAAAAAGACACTTTGTCTGGACTTTCTTTTTAGACATCAAAAAGACACTTTTGTCTGGACTTCCTTTTGAGACATCAGAAAGACACTTTTGTCTGGACTTTCTTTTGAGACATCAGAAAGACACTTTTGTCTGGACTTTCTTTTGAGGCATCAAAAAGACACTTTTGTCTGGACTTTCTTTTGAGACATCAGAAAGACACTTTTGTCTGGACTTCCTATTGAGACATCAGAAAGATACTTTTGTCTGGACTTTCTTTTGAGGCATCAGAAAGACACTTTTGTCTGGACTTTCTTTTGTGGCATCAGAAAGACACTTTTGTCTGGACTTTCTTCTGAGGCATCAGAAAGACACTTTTTTGGGGACTTTATTTTGAGGCACCAGGAAGACGCTTTTGTCTGGACTTTCTTTTGAGGCATCAGAAAGACACTTTTGTCTGGACTTTCTTTTGAGTCATCAGAAAGACACTTTTGTCTGGCCTTTTTTTTCTGAGGCATCAGAAAGACACTTTTGTCTGGACTTTCTTTTGAGTCATCAGAAAGACACTTTTGTCTGGACTTTCTTTCGAGGCATCAGAAAGACACTTTTGTCTGGACTTACTTTTGAGACATCAGAAAGACACTTTTTTGGACTTTATTTTGAGGCACCAGGAAGACACTTTTGTCTGGACTTTCTTTTGAGGCATTAGAAAGACACTTTTTTCTGAGGCGTCAGAAAGACACTTTTGTCCGGACTTTTTTTTTGAGGCATCAGAAAGACACTTTTGTCTGGACTTTCTTTTGAGGCATCAGAAAGGCACTTTTTTTTCTGAGGCGTCAGAAAGACAATTTTGTTTGGACTTTCTTTTGAGGCATCAGAAAGACACTTTGACTGGACTTTCTTCTGAGGCATCAGAAAGACACATTTTTAAACTTTATTTAGAGGCATCAGAAAGACACTTTTGTCTGGACTTTTTTTCTAAGGCATCAGAAAGACACTTTTGTCTGGACTTTTCGTTTTAAGGCATCAGAAGGACGCTTTTGTCTGGACTTTTCTTTTGAGGCATCAGAAAGACACTTTTGTCTGGACTTTCTTTTGAGACATCAGAAAGATACTTTTGTCCGGACTTTTTGTTTTTGAGGCATCAGAAAGACACTTTTGTCTGGACTTTTTTTTAGGCATCAGAAAGACACTTTTGTCTGGACTTTTTTTTTTTTGAGGCATCAGAAAGACACTTTTGTCTGGACTTTTTTTTTGAGGCATCAGAAAGACACTTTTGTCTGGACTTTTTTTTTGAGGCATCAGAAAGACACTTTTGTCTGGACTTTTTTTTTGAGGCATCAGAAAGACACTTTTGTCTGGACTTTTTTTTTGAGGCATCAGAAAGACACTTTTGTCTGGACTTTTTTTTTGAGGCATCAGAAAGACACTTTTGTCTGGACTTTTTTTTTGAGGCATCAGAAAGACACTTTTGTCTGGACTTTCTTTTGAGACATCAGAAAGATACTTTTGTCTGGACTTTTTGTTTTTGAGGCATCAGAAAGACACTTTTGTCTGGACTTACTTTTGAGACATCAGAAAGACACTTTTTTGGACTTTATTTTGAGGCACCAGGAAGACACTTTTGTCTGGACTTTCTTTTGAGGCATTAGAAAGACACTTTTTTCTGAGGCGTCAGAAAGACACTTTTGTCCGGACTTTTTTTTTGAGGCATCAGAAAGACACTTTTGTCTGGACTTTTTTTTTAAGGCATCAGAAAGACACTTTTGTCTGGACTTTCTTTTGAGACATCAGAAAGATAATTTTGTCTGGACTTTTTGTTTTTGAGGCATCAGAAAGACACTTTTGTCTGGACTTTCTTTTGAGACATCAGAAAGATACTTTTGTCTGGACTTTTTGTTTTTGAGGCATCAAAAAGACACTTTTGTTTGGACTTTTTTTTAGGCATCAGAAAGACTTTTTTGTCTGGACTTTTTTTCTAAGGCATCAGAAAGACACTTTTGTCTGGACTTTTCTTTTGAGACATCAGAAAGATACTTTTGTCTGGACTTTTTGTTTTTGAGGCATCAGAAAGACACTTTTGTCTGGACTTTCTTTTGAGACATCAGAAAGATACTTTTGTCTGGACTTTCTTTTGAGACATCAGAAAGATACTTTTGTCTGGACTTTTTGTTTTTGAGGCATCAGAAAGACACTTTTGTCTGGACTTTTTGTTTTTGAGGCATCAGAAAGACACGTTTGTCTGGACTTTTTTTTAGGCATCAGAAAGACACTTTTGTCTGGACTTTTTTTTTTTTGAGGCATCAGAAAGACACTTTTGTCTGGACTTTCTTTTGATGTGGGTAAAAGGAAAATGAGGGGAGATTCTCCCCTTCGCTGATTTTGCTATAATTTGAACGTTTTTTGAACGTCTGTTCTAGTTAAAGTTTCTATGTTTCAGAGTTTATTCTACAAATGAAGGGCTTCATGGCAAAACGCATTCTACACCATTTGGGTGTTGTGGCAAAACAGACCAGATTCAAAGCATATTTTTATGTGAAAGGCAAAATTTAAGTCTTAAATAATATAGATCAAATGTCCTTCTATGGAATGGAACTATACATGTATACTAAATACTCCTACTGCTACATGAAGTATGTAGAATAAGCTAAAAATTCATATTGGTGGATAACGCGTCTTGCCATGAAACCCTTCAATTGATCTTGAACAGACAGGATCCATGAAGTCGTCAGCATTACATACAAATATCCTGACAGTCTCAGAATGGGGCCACCTTGCTGTTGGAGACATTAAATGCAACTACCACACCGATGAGGAAAACCAATCTCGTTACTGAATATTCTTTGAAACATAAAGATTCTCCGTGTTTTCTTTTCTCTTTCATAATCTTGCAGTCTTATGAGAAAATCAGGTGCCAGGTAGTGGTGCTTGAGCCCACTTGAACCCCACCGAGTTGACGCCACTGTTACACAATATTATGGTTTCGATATCAGAAATGATCTCTGACTTCTTGAGCTGAGAAGCGATTATCCTCTTTCTTGGCCATGTTCACATAGCTTCAGATTCCCTATATTCCTTGCTGTAAATTCTCTCCTGACCGACCACGTCTTGATAATTATTCTGCCGTCCCAAGGCAGAGCGACGTATCTGACAAAATCGAGTTTTCTTATTTCATTGTCTTGTTGGACTTGTCTTGCCCATATCCTTTTTGTGTCAAAGACGGGTAGACGAAATAGTAGTTTTCAAAGCGTCAAATCCACGTAAGTGAGTGTTTACAACCGCACAGTCGATGGCAGAGCAACGCATATATTATATTTCCCAAGGCAGAGCGATATACTGAACACCTTATCTGCTTTGATGTGTTTTCCCGCCAAAAGTTAACGGTATGCTATGCTGAACCTTGCATTAAAAAAACCCAGATAATACTTAAAACTAACATTATGCAAAGTCATGATTAGAAGCATTCATAACTTTAGACAGGCTAAGCATCTGAAGGTTTTTTTTTGCATTTTCCTCAAAATCATGAAATGCACAGACACGTCACTCTGTCTTGGGGGCGGCAGTATTATCTGACCGAGCTTTTAAAGAGATTGTGGAACTTAGTGATAACACAACAGTTAGTTAGTAGATTATCAGTGTCTGGGACGGCATGCAAAATGCTGTGTAACAAGACATGAGGTTTATTTTGAGGACATGAGAATAATTCTGGTGACTTTCTCACCCAAAGGGCACAGGTAGTTTGAAGCCACGACTAAAACATAACCCATTTCTTTTTTTTTTTTGTTTGTGCTGATTTACATATCACCTCCAGGGATTAATACTGTTGTAAGTCCAAAAATGACTTTTAGGATTTCACGACAATATTTTTTACGGGAGACGATATATCTATATATCTACATTCGTTTTAGGTCTGTAATAGACAGTGTGAAGTCGCGTGAGCGGGCATTAGCCTGGATACGAGAACTTATAAACCGAATTATTATTATTATTATTATTATTATTAATAAAGATGATAATAATACTCTAATTAGAACAATAACCCCACAATAATGCTGATGATAATAACTTTCATGAAAACTACAGCAGAATTTGAATGCTGGGCATAGATACGCCTGTGAAATCGGTCTGTGAAATTTAAAGCTAGTGATGTGAACGCGACCAGCAGTCATGCTCATTGTTAGTCAAAGTGGATAAAAGCTAATCCGGACTTAGGGACTTCACAGCGACCGTTACACGCAAACGGCTGGGTCAGAATGAAAGGGAACTATAATAAATATACTGTGGCTACTCTCACATGATTGCTTATCAAGTTTAACAAGTTTAACAAGTTTAACACGTTTATTGTGAATAAGCCCAGACCACAGCCGTGGCACATGGGCAAAATACAGTATGCATCACAGATCCCCACACTGAGCCACACATCGTGCTGTGTTTATCCAGGAAGAGTTTCCAAGTCAAACCATCAACGTAGCTTTCCCCACTTGTCATTGTGTCAGGCTACTTTAACAATAAAGTTTTGCCCAATTTCACAATCCTTACTGTACATTTCCCACATCCCAGGCCGCCTTTTCTTTCATTTGCAATTATCGATTTTATATGGCATACAATTCAAGTAGGATAAAGTGGAAAGTGCTCAAGAAGACAAATGCAGAGAGAAAATGAAAGAAGGAAAGAAAGTGATGTGGTGGGAATCGAACCCGCGACCTCTGCGTCGGCACCCATTGCCTTGCCGTCAGTTCGGAATCAGGTAGACGTCTATGCACGACCACGCCGCCACTGATATACAATACAATATAGTGAAAAATAGAGTTATATGAATTGCTTGTATAGTGAAAAAGTTACAGACTCTTAATGGGATGAAATTAGGGTTTGGTCATTTTCCTTAGAAAGACAATAAAATACAGAATGGACGCTAGAATTGTGAACCTGCCTGCGAATTAGTTTGCATTTTCTCCTGATTTTGTAAATATTAAACCTGAAGTTTGGGTCGTTCACTTCGGTTTCGGTGTGGCCTCGGTGCGGAGCACTTGTCGTTAGGGAAACTAGTTACCCTGTTTACGCCTTTTGATGTATCAATGAGGTATTTTCAGACAGGTCAGTTACACCACGTGATCTAGGGATTGCTAGGATATTTTGATAAGTGACGAGTAATCATACATGAGCAGAGCATGTAAACAAACCAACGTGTGAGCAAGATTTCCTAGGTCACGTGATGGAGCTGAAAATACCTGATTCGTAACTCTAAAATGACACAACATTTTTTAATAAGCTCATTGAATACTGCAAACTATTAAAGAAGATCTAGAGAGTGTGGAATTTCTTGTAAATGATCGTAAAGAAAACAATTTATTGGCTCAAAGAGACAAATCAGATTAGGTTTCTGTATCCTAAAGAACCAGGCCCGGCCCTCGCTAGCAGTCTCAGGAATGGAGCAGATTTCATCTCCAAACGTTTCATCTGCTAAACGTTGATGCCAGCTCATGATATCAGTCACACTGTTTAAAAGGTTTGCAAGACCCTTGTGAACCTGTCAGTCTGTCAGTGAGAGATGGTTTGGTTTCGTCCCCATCTCCCCCAGCGACCTGACATCGACCTCTAGTCAGCTCAGTTTAGCTGGGCCATTCCATGGAAACTGACGGGACATTTAGACAATACTTTTCAAACAAAAAGCACTCGCAGAGTTACTTACAATCCATTTTATCTAGTTTTCTTTACACAAATATTAAAAAGCAATGGCAAATTAACTCACAAAATAAACATTTGACTTAAGAGATATATTGGATCTCATATAATCACACCTCATAGGGTTGGTAACTGATGGGACAGAGAAAGTACCTTGGTTTTTACATGGTAACCCAAAGTAGAAAAATTTCTGAATTTCAATCACTGATAATAGACAAAAAATAGAAAAAACATATTTTCATACACTCAGATAATGGAGCTTAACATGTGGATAAAGCAATTTTATCCAACAACAATAATTTAGCATACTAGGGCCGTTTTTCTGAGTACCTGATGCGACAAAATATTGGTAACTGATGGGACAAAATATTGGTAACTGATGGGGCAAAATATTGGTAACTGATGGAACAAAAGATTGGTAACTGATGGGACAAAATATTGGTAACTGATGGAACAAAAGGTTGGTAACTGATGGAACAAAAGGTTGGTAACTGATGGGACATAAGATTGGTAACTGATGGAACAAAAGATTGGTAACTGATGGAACAAAAGATTGGCAACTGATGGGACAAACGATTGGTAACTGATGGGATAAAAGATTGGTAACTGATGGAACAAAAGATTGGTAACTGATGGAACAAAAGATTGGTAACTGATGGGACAAAAGATTGGTAACTGATGGGACAAAAGATTGGTAACTGATGGGACAAAAGATTGGTAACTGATGGGACAAAAGATTGGTAACTGATGGGACAAAAGATTGGTAACTGATGGGACAAAAGATTGGTAACTGATGGGACAAAAGATTGGTAACTGATGGGACAAAAGATTGGTAACTGATGGGACAAAAGATTGGTAACTGATGGGACAAAAGATTGGTAACTGATGGGACAAAAGATTGGTAACTGATGGGACAAAAGATTGGTAACTGATGGGACAAAAGATTGGTAACTGATGGGACAAAAGAATGGTAACTGATGGGACAAAAGATTGGTAACTGATGGGACAAACGATTGGTAACTGATGGGACAAAAGATTGGTAACTGATGGGACACAATGGTAACACAATATTCAAGAAAAGAAAGCTACTTTGCACATGACCATGCACGGGCGAAAAATCTACCAAAAACTGTTATTCCAACTATTCTGCAGAATGATGCACCAACTTGCTTTATAATAAGTTGTATTATTTTGAAAAATGATCCTCAGGTAACAGTTTGCATGGAGTGACCCAGTTTTAAATTAGTCTAAATATCGAGGTCATAATTACGACTTCCGGTTATGGATTAGTTTATCAATTTCTTGGAGGTCACAGGCGGGAAGAGACGGAAGGGCATAAACTACATCTGGAAACTTTACATAATGACAAAACACGATTGTGGGCTTTTCTGTAAAGATGCTCTGTCGACCTCTCTGGTCTTCTGTCGTTGTTGTAATGATCTTGAGAGCGCATTTGGCCTAACCTTTCAAAATGTTTTCTCTTTCTTTTTCTCTCTCTCTCCTCTGCTTCTCCTTCCTTACCCCCCCCCCNTCTCTCTCTCTCTCTCTCCTCTGCTTCTCCTTCCTCCCTTCCCCCCTCTCTCTCTCCTCTGCTTCTCCTTCCTCCCCTCCCCCTCCCTCTCTCTCTCTCTCTCTCTCTGTATGTGTATGACAATGTGTATGTTTGGTTGTTATAATAACGCTTCCAATAAATATCTACTCGTTCTCTTACTTAATCTATCAACCTCATATCAACCTCATAACAACCTCATAACAACTTCATAACAACTTCATAACACTTTTCACAGATTCCACCTTGTCATATCCAGCTATTTCTACATTCACTTCTACTAGTTCTATACCGCTCACCCACCTCCATCTATCGGTGGTTACGCCACTGTATCTCATATTTAATCAGATCACTGCACTCTTCACTATCATTATCAAAAGCTTGAAGCGGACCACCGTTAGTAGTGGCGTCAACTGCACAGCGTTTAGGAGAAAAGGCAAGCAGAAGCAGACCAGGTTCAGCTGGATCTGAAAGGAGGACGCCTGCAATACTCAGGTCACACAGGTAAACTGTCATCTCTTAATTTCACACATGTGAACAAACACACTTTCGCTCTCAACTGCTGTCTGGGTCAGGGCTCGCTGATTGTGTGGAGGAAATAACGAGATTATATCTCCATGCAGTAAAGACTCACTGTAAGAAAGAAACCACACAGCTGCACAGCTTTAGTTCCCTGCTCTACACCTTCTATATTACAGTAAAGTTAATCCACTTTAAGCCTACTTCCTTCCTTCTCCTTTCCTTCTTTCCTTCCTTCCTTTCCTTCCTTTCCTTTCGTTCCTTCCTTTCCTTCCTTCCTTCAATAGCAGTGCGTACATATTGTGTGACGGTCGCTCAGGAACTCGGAACGCAGAAAAATCTGAATAATTATACAGTAAATGAACTTAGTAGAATCTCGCATTCAACTTTTGAGCAAACATTTCGTTAAAATTCTTTAAGATTCTTTAAGAACGAATTTACTCATGAGTTATACTACTCATTCTCCTGGTACCGTGAGTATACATGCTGGTCGGGGTGGAGTGTGGAGGGTGCGGGTTGCTTCTTTTCTTCAATGACTTCTATTTCTTTGGAGTTGCTTTGCTTTGCACATTGTTGTGGGTGAACCACCACCTATCATCGCCACCCCTACCACGACCATCATCACTATTACCACCACCACTATCACCACCACCACCACTACACCTCCACTTCATCACAACCACTGTCACCACCACCTCCACTTCATCACAACCACTATCACCACCATCTCCACTTCATCACAACCACTGTCACCACCACCTCCACTTCATCACAACCACTGTCACCACCACCTCCACTACACCTCCACTTCATCACCACCACTATCACCACCACCTCCACTTCATCACAGCCACTGTCACCACCACCTCCACTACACCTCCACTTCATCACCACCACTATCACCACCACCTCCACTTCATCACAACCACTATCACCACCACCTCCACTACACCTCCACTTCATCACCACCACTATCACCACCACCTCCACTACACCTCCACTTCATCACCACCACTGTCACCACCACCTCCACTTCATCACAACCACTGTCACCACCACCTCCACTTCATCACAACCACTATCACCACCACTTCCACTACACCTCCACTTCATCACAACCACTATCACCACCACCACCACTTCATTACAACCACTGTCACCACCATCATCACTACACCTCCACTTCATCACAACCACTGTCACCACCACCTCCACTACACCTCCACTTCATCACCACCACTGTCACCACCACCTCCACTTTATCACAACCACTGTCACCATCACCTCCACTACACTCCACTTCATCACAACCACTATCACCACCACCTCCACTACACCTCCACTTCATCACAACCACTATCACCACCACCTTCACTACACCTCCACTTCATCACAACCACTATCACCACCACCTCCACTACACCTCCACCACTATCACCACCACCTCCACTACACCTCCACTTCATCACCACCACTATCACCACCACCACCACCGGAGCCGATTAAGAAAGCCTGAGATCAAGAACTCACCAACTGTTCCATCTTGAGGACAAGCACCGAAAAACAAGATTTTGTTGTTGTTGTTGTTGTTGTTGTTGTTGTTGTTGTTGTTGTTGTTGTTGTTGTTGTTATATCAGAACAATAATTTAGTTTCGTTTTCCTCAATTCCTGGAGTCCAAGTGGAAACCATCCGTCAGTTCCACTTTCCCAGCTACTGTAAACACCTGCTTAGTCCTAACGCCTGTAAAATGTTTAGTTTGCACAGAACGGCAGCCACAGAATTTGGCTTAACAGCCCCTGTACATTATTTTGTCCTCATTATTGTGGTCTAACAGTTGATGGTTTCATCTTCTACTTAGCAAAGGACACTAGAGGAGAAAGAAAAAAAAACAACGGAAAAATATTCCCTTCATTATGTTTGGTTTTGTTGTGGGTGGAATTGGTATAGTCTATATATAAAATGAGAGAAAATCCACGATGAGAGACATTCAGCCAGCGATAATTTTCAGAAAACGTGGAGTTTTGGAGTCTGCATGAGGAAGGAAAATAACATTCTATAGCATAGATCACTCTAGTGTATCCTTCTCCTCATTCTCTTAGGTGAAGCTACACCCCTGAAAGAGGTATCACCCCCAAGATATGGACGCCTTTGTCGGATCTTGGAAACAAAAGAGAGGAAGTGAGAAGAATGAACAAGCAATGATGGAAGCTGCCGGTGAGTCTTAAAAATTAATAATTTTCTCTCCTCTCGCACAATAGACTGCTTCCTCTTCCCCTCCTTCACCCAACCCCACCCCATCTCCCACCCCGCCCCAGAGATCACTAACACGTAGGCTCAAAGAGTCACCAATTACTGAAATATTTCGGCATGTTTCGGTTATACTCGTGGCTTAGAGCTGCTTGCCAGATTTGGCGCTTTTTCATCAACCCCTTCTTGGTTCTGGCTGTCAGGATTTTACCAGCCGCGATCCACGCAGGTCTAAAGATGCCAGTAGCACCTGGCATAAAAATATGCAAATTTAAATAGTCCCTATAAAATCAGNATTTTGCAGAGCAGCACACTGGAAAGAAATCAGTTCATTACTGGTGGTGGGCTACCAAGAAAGCATGGAGATAATAACAACAATAGCAGCAGCAGCAGCAGAAGAAGAAGACGAAGAAGAAGAAGCAGAAGAAGAAGAAGAAGAAGAAGAAGAAGAAGAAGAAGAAGAAGAACAAGGAGAGAAAAAGCAGCAGCAGAAGAAGAAGAAGAGGAAGAAGAAGAAAAAGAAGAAGAGGAAGAAGAATAAGAAGAGGACGAAGAAGAAGAGGAAGAAGAAGAAGAAGAAGAAGAAGAGGAAGAAGAAGAAGAAGAAGAAGAGATGCAGCAGCAGCAGCAGCAGAACAAGAAGCAGCAGCAGAAGGCGAAAAAGAAGAAGAAGAAGCAGAAAAAACAGCAGCAGCAGCAGCAGCAGCAGCAGCAGCAGCAACAACAACAACAACAACAACAACAACAACATCAACAATAACAACAACAACAACAACAACAACAATTACAACAAGAAGAACGACAACAAATGACGTTATGAGCACCTCCTTGTATTGTTTTTATACAAGGTCACGAATCCGCCGTATGGTAACAAACAAAGATCGTTCTCCTCTTGTACAGCTGTTTCCTGCCGTGTCGTGTCTATCCCCTTTGTCCTGACGTGTCGTGACGTATCGTGTCGTGATGTGTCATATCTATTCTCTTGTATAGTGTCGTGTCCTGCCGTGTTGTGTCTTCCTTTGTGTCCTTTCGTGACGTCTCGTGTCTAACTCTTAGTATGGTGTCGTGCTGTATTGTGTCGTGACGTATCAGTCCCTTCGTACAGTTTCATGTCTAGCCTTTTATATATTGTTTTTGCCTAGAAAATTGTGGTCGCAAATTTTTCCGCATTTTTGCATTTTTTATTTCGTCAAGGATTTGCTACGATTTTGCAACCTTCCGCATATTTAGACATTTTCCACAAATTTGGCGCACACCTGGCTGAAATGGGTCGAACAGTGGACTCCTCCTGCTACAATCTCAAAATAATACAGAACTCACGAAACGGTATAGTGTGACCGCCTCGACATATTATGGCAATCTCTAACGACAGCACCGATGATACAGTTCATTTAGTCGTAGACAAGTCATGGAATCGTTGCTGTCGTTAGAGAAGGCCACATTTATTTCACACTGCCAGTGAAACCACACATTGCTCTGTTAATTTTCACGACCAAATCTGCTTTCAATTGTATTGCAGCTGTAGAAAAATCATTTTTCTATCTATCTGCCCTCAAACGATACCATAACCACATAGTTTACTGCAGTTTTGTGTAAATTTTCTATTATTCCCTTGTTAAAATTTCGCCGCAACCTTGTGGCAACTTCGATACCCTCTCGTATCAATATACTGAAACAAAGGATATCGAATGCGAGAAAACAGGAATGTTGAAATTTCTACTACTTGTGAGAATCGGGGGACCAAACTATATCAATATTTTTTTTTTTTAATTCATTATCTGAGTGGACAGTAGAAAAAGTTTGTGCAATCAGTTGTAAGGTATCAGTTTTTATTAACTGCTAAAAAATCCACTATAAGTTTGATGGTTTGTATACATGCATACAGAATTTCCAAAAAGGACAAGGTAGCTACCGGAAACTTCTGCAAAGATAACCAAGTTCAAGTTCAAGTTTGTTTATTTAGGCGATTGCCAACCATATACAGCATAACGTCACATCAAAACAAAAGAGTAAATGAAAAGAAAAAACAACAAGAACAACAACATATAAATTACTTTATGCATTGACATCTCTGTCTCTTTCTCTCTGCCTCACAATCTCTGCTTCTCTCTCCCACTAACTTTCTCTATCCCTATCACTTTCTCTTTCACTCACTCACTCACTCACTCTCCCCATCTATGTCAACATCTACAACTTTCACAGCATGCCATTCGATCTGGGAGTGTTACCTTAGGCTAGTTGTCTTTCACAGTCATTGGTTCATTCTGACAAAAGGTTACAGATTTCAAATTGGCTGAAAATAACATGTTGTTACATGCGTTAGGAAGACAGTAAAAAATCTGTCCTTTGGATAGATTGTGGAGAATGGGCCCTAGATTTGTGAACCAACCTGCGAATTATCTTACATTCTCTCCTGCTTTTGTAAATTAAACCTGAAGTTTGGGTCATTCGCTTCGGTTTCGGTGTGGCCTTCTCTGCGGAGCACTTGTCGTTAAGGAAACTGGTTAGCTTGTTTACACCTTTCGATATATCGGTTCGCAGCTCGAAAACGAACTGCAAGATCTATGTTTTGAACATCAGTTTTAATAAGCTCATTGAATTCTGCAAATAATTAAAGAAAACCTAGAGATTGTGGACTTTCTTGCAAGTGACAGTAGAGAAAACAGTTTATTGGCTCAAAGAGGGAAATTGGATTAGGCTTCTGTAACCAAAAACGCTGATTGACCAAATATCATAGTTCTTCTTTTTACCTGCCTTTGAACAGAAATAGGGGAGTCTTATGTGTTGTCTGGGCAAGAAAAGTTTGTTCTTCAGAGCACATACTGGGGGTGGAAGGGGGAGGGGGAAGACTCGGGGGAGTATCGAAATTGTTACGATGACACCATTCAAAGCCGGTAGTTGCTACGCAAGGGATATTACTCTATCGAACTTATGAGACGTAAACAAAATGGTGTGGAATTTTGTTTTCGTCGTGGCTTAATCAAACTTAATGATGGTGATGTTAATCGTCATGACTCTGTTTATCTTGAAGAATTAGATATAGAAACTGACAGCTATGATAAATGGGAAACTGGTACATAGATGGAGCTGAATGGAGTACAGACAATAACTGACTGACATGAACTGAGGAAGACTTGAGTAATCTGTGGGTGGGTTTAGGCCAGTTTAGGGGCCACAGGTCATGCGGGGCTGTGAACAACGGGTGAGTGTGCGATGACAGACATTAACACCCAGGGTTCACTGAGGTTTTTAAATAAAGACCACATGTCAATTCAAAACACAGTTATGATTGTGATTGTTTGTTGCCTAGACTAGTCTATCGGAGAGCAGTACCACATATCCAATGAAACTTGGGCAAATAGTGCTGGGTAAGGAAAGGGAACTGCTAATTTGATTTTTCACTGAACAGTCAAAGCTTTTCACTACACATAGGCCTACACCTGTGGCCTCATCTTTGAGGTTTCTTTTGCTGATAGAAGGAAATATTAATATTAAATCAAGATCTAGACTATCTTGTCTGCACAATAATGATAGTCCTTAATGAGAAATGCTCTGGTGTTATTTGGGATGTTTTAATGTGTTTCTTTTACAGCCCATTTGTTTGACACTATCTCATTATCTTGGGCTAACAGTAAATTTTAAGAATGGTTGTAAATTTTGGTGCAAACTTTACCTCTAGCATGCAAATTTTGCAGTTTGTGGTGCAAATTTTGGGAGGTTTGAAATGCAGTTTTCTGCATGGATATTTATACAGTGTCATGTCCATCCCCTTGGACAGCATTATGTCATGTCTGTCACTTTGCATAGTGTCATGTCATTTCTATTTTGCAATGTATGTAATGTTGTGTCCTGTGGTATCATGTCTATCTCTTTGTGAAGGTTGTGTCATGTGTGTCGTGTCTATCGCCTTGTACATTGACGTGTGATGTTAGTCCTTGTGATTTCATGTTGTGTAACAGCAGACATGGTGAGGTCAGCTTCATTCAGGACAAGGACAGGACTTTCCCACCTAAACTTTGGTTAAGGGTTAGGGATAGGGTAAGGAAAAAAAGGAGCACACAAAAAAGAGTTTCTAGGCAATGATCTTATATAGAGAGTGTCCCAAGGATGCTTTTTATTCCCTCACCCTGATCCAAGCACTAGATGTGTTTAGATATTGCCAGAATGTTCACGACAAAATGACATGCCTTGCCAGCAAGACCCGGTAGTTTTGTATCGTTACTCCAGAGATCGTCTTTCACCATCAGTTAATATTGTATAACCCTCTCTTTGTCAAGAGCCGTGCGCATGTGCATGACATGTGAAAAATGATGCACTGTAACAGTCCAGAAAAATCTGAAGATAGATGAATCCAGTGGAACCTTGATACTGATTTAAATGTTACATGCATGGGATTTATTATAATAATATCATTTCATTATGACTGTGAATCTCAATATTAAGTTAAGTTCAATAATAAGTATAGTTTTTCTAAGCATCAGTGCAAACATGTGCAAAGGACTGCATTACAGAGGAGTGTAATTATTTCAGTCATGCATGATCATTTTTTAAAAAAAACATGTTCAGTGGTTTACGGCAGTTTTGATGAGTAAAAAAAAAAAAGAGAAGGCCAACTATGGCCATAAGTATCATTATCAGCTGTCAGTATTGTTTAACAATGTGTCAAATGGAAAAACCAGGCCATTTTTATTGTTTAATCTGTCCTCTCCTTGTGTGACCATACCTTCATCAGGTATTCCCGAGGCTATGAGGGAAGCATACAAGAAGAGAGACTACCTGCTCCAGTACACCATAAAGGATGGGAAGCTCATCTGCAACGTCAGCATCACCAACGAACCCAACATCAAACCAGTGGACTACACCTACCAACTGGACAAGGAGGTAGATGTCACCGATATTGATGGATTCAAGTCAAAGGTCAGTAGTTTAAGTCCGTTACACAATACTGGACTACAGTTGAAGCCTCAATTTAAAATATATTATTGGTGCAAAAACAAAACTTACTTATTAATGAGGTATATTTAACAACAAGGTTCTCCTGAATAATGAAATGTTATAATTATCCATGCATGTGAAATTCATACTGAGTAACGAGGTATACTTTTTAAATTAGTACCTAAATTTATATTCCACTGTAGACTTTATCAAATTATTGCAGCTAACAAGTGTGAGCAGTTGGGAAGTGTGATTGGGTCACGGGTCAGCACTAGGTTCGCACATGGAAGTTAGGGAACATATTCAGGCAGTAGGTAGTTAAGAATTAAATTACTGTGAAGTTAGCGCTCCTGTAGTGTGGTGGTAATACGTTCAGACTTGCAAACTGAGAGACCCTGGTTCGATTCATGGCAGGGACAGGAAATTTTCTAGTGTAGGTTTTTTCGGCATTTCGTCTCAAAATTGATCATTCACAGTAATTTGGTGAAATCTCTAGTGACACTTCCCTAAAATGCATGTAGTATGTAACATCTGAAAAATTATCAGACTGAACTCACATTCCTCCCCCTTCATAATAAAAGAAAGAATACCTTGCCACCAGGTTACACAAGAGAGGCTGTCTAAATCATCAGATACAATTCTTCCATCCCCTCCTTTTCTCCCTCCCCTTCCCCCACCTCCTCCACCCTTCCCCAAAGCACCAGGATCTTATTTGCCCACAGCTCCAATATCTTTGATACTACCACAGAACAGACCATTTACAACCCCTTAAAGCGTCAACACCCAGTGCACACGGTCTGCTATCTCTTCTATCAGTCAACAAAACTGGCTGAATTTCCACTGCCCAACCACTGCCTCTAAGTTTTACCATCACCATAGACCTTTGGGAGAATCTCCTATCATTACTCTTATATCTTGCATAAATTGAAATCTTAACTAAAAACTTACTTAGGCAGCCTGACCCTGGCACAGCATAGATTTGACTGTTTGGGCAATATCTTGGGACTCGCCCACCTATATTCTGGTTTAGGCTTAGGACTGTGGTTAAAATATAGAACGGACACATGGCGATTCCTAGACAATGATAATGTCAAAGGACTGCCTTAGTGCTCCTTTTCATCTTTTACACTATCCCTACCCTGTCTCTAACCCTAAATCAAGCATTAGGTAGGAAAGTCCTAGGATATTAATGAAATTTGCTGGACTTTTGGGTCCACCTCGAGCTTAGTGCAGTCAGTGCAGTGTTATGTGCAACCTTCTATTCTAAACAGCTCTAATTTTTTGTTTTTCATGTTCCAGGCAATAATAAAATGGGATGGATCCAAGTTTGTGGAACAGTACACAGATGAAGCCGGCACAAAATATGAGGTGACTAGAGATGTCAAAGGTGATATTATGTTCACGGTGAGTGGACAGGTTGTATATAAACATGATATTTTGCTGGTCATCACTTCAGCCAGATGGCTGGCCATATGGCTGAGTTAGGCCTGCTTGCTGGCTGGCTGTACAGATGGATGGCTGCCTGTATGATTGATTTAGGCATACGGGTTCATTCCCTGGTCTGATGGATGATTGGCTGTATGGGTGAGGCCTAATTGCTGATTGGCTAGATAGCTGGTCTTATAGTTTCTTTAGGCCTACTTTCTATTTACCCATTAGCTAGATGGCTGGTAGTATGGTTGATTTAGGCCTACAACTTTCTATTTACCCAGTTAGCTAGATGGCTGCTGGGATGGTCAGTTTATGCCTACTTGCTATTTACCCAGTTAGCTGGATGGCTGGTGCTATGGTTGATTTAGGCCTACTTGCTGATTGCTTGATGGATAACTGACTGGCTGTGTGGTTGATTTATGCCTACTTGCCAAATTTAGTAATTGACGACTCTGGAGCATGACAAAACAAACTCTAAGCCTGTATGGGTNGAGGGGGGAGGAGGTGGATGTAGATGTGGATGTGTGTATGAGAAGGGTTGGGGAGGGGGACTGAAAAGGGGATTCAAGCCACTGTGGGTTCAGCTCCCCCTACCCAATCCCCCATCTTCTGTCCCTGATCGTTCCCTCTGCATTCAGCGTCTGGGAGTTGATAATTTGTATCAGTAATTTATTTCTTCTGTTTTTCACTTTGCAGACTATGACAGTCAAAGGCGTGACCGCTTCTGAAGAATGGCAGAGGTGTTAGGAGGCCCAGGGCTTCATTTATAAGGAATTCTGCTGAGGCAGTTACATCCTTGAAAATTATTAAGTCCCGTAAGTGTGGCTAGTACCTGCACAGCTACATTGGCTTCCAGTGATGGAATTTTAAGTGAAATTAGATCTGCAGTACTATGATAGCAACTTGTGGAATTTCCACGGGAAATGAGTATCGGTTATGCAAACCTAATAGCAGTGCCAATTATACTACAAACTTGCTTTACAGATCAGCACCTGATGTTTGAAATCGAAACAAAATGAGGCAAACATCTATTGATCTACAAAGCTATACATTACTTGGAAACAGAGAGACAACATGAAGATTGATAGGAAGGATTTATCTTGTCTCTTTTGTTGTGTTTTACCAAACTTTTATGCAGAATGGTGCTGCATTATATAGTACAATCCCAGCTCATAAATATTTCAAAACTCGAGTGCCCATAGCCTATTTTTCACACTTTCTTCTGTGGATCTTCAGTGCCAGGTTTGTCAGAATTGCACCATTTTGATTACTTCAAGTCGGAGATTTTGTAAAATACAAACTTTATTTTCAATCCTTCGATTTTGTCCAGACAGATGATTCCGCAGAGACTTTTGCAGATCTTTTGAATGGACCTTCAGCTCAATGAACTATGTTGGATTTACGACAAATTTGAATAAAGTATGGTTACATTTCATCAGAATTATATCTGTATAGTCAGTTTCAAATTAAAGACTTAAAAAAAATTGATTTTGTTTTGTTTATGTCAGGTTTGAATAACATATGATTAGGTCACATCAGAATTAGATCTAAGTCAATTTCATATTATAAAGAATATCGTATACTCCTAAAAAACAGATACAGTTGAGTTAACTTTATTCAATTTGATTGGGACCAACACAAGGGGTTCAAATAACCAGAACTTGGTTTACAATTTCAACATTGGAAGTACATTTAATAAAGTAGCTAGAAGAGTTTAATTCATAGTTATTCCCAGTGCAGTGAAAATTTCGACTTGCTCTATGCAAATACTTCATACTTTTAATTTTATGCCCCTCAAACACATTGTCTTTGGAGGTGAGAGCTCAGATTTGAGTGGCAGTAGCCCCAAGAAGAGCTGTTTGATTATTTTAAAAAACGTGTCGTCTCTTTCTACCTGGCCTGGAGGATCTTTCCACCCCTAACCCTCAGTCTAACCTCTCTGTAGACACGAACACTGCTCACCTTGCCGCTACTTGCCAGTATGTCTGGATGGTACAGACAAGAAAAAGGGGGCAAACTGTTTAACCTTTTGGTTTGGCTTACTGGACTTTTTTGTTTTCTCCATTTTGTTTCCCAGAAGTCATTAGTAGTTCTGTGGAGGCTTGCGATGTCTGCTCTCATCTTAATCCATATCGTAATGATAGATCTGTCGTCTTGATACATAAAAGGTTGATGGCTTACTCACTGTAAACACACTGATACTGTTTACTCTGCTGTAGTCTATAACTAGTTTTTCTTCCTGATTGTTTGTTGTTTTTTTTTCACTGCTAAGACTAGATAAATGCCACTTATAGATTGTATGTCTTTTTTTCTTACAAAGGCATCTGTAGATTACTGACAGCAATGTTCATCAGAGGAGTATAGTATGTAGTTGTCCATGCCTGCCAAATCAGTCAGGGTGTGTTTCTCAATGGATTATTTGCACTTCTTCAATGTATTTTTAGGGGGAATTATGAAATTCGAAGGGACAAATCATTGATCACGAAGTCTAGAGAAAACACTGTATCTCAAATAAACTACAGCTAACAAATTTGCACTAACACTTTGCTTAGTGTGAGATATGGTCTAGAAATCCAGGATGTGTAGGTTGGTTTTTTTTTTTGTTTCTTTGGTGGATGGGTGCGGAAGGAGAGGGGTGGGGGGAGNTGGGGGGAGGGGGAGGGTGGGGCATGAAGTGGATGTCCTCAGTGGTCGCATGCAATCTTCACCAGTAGATGGTGTGTTCTCACCTTGTTTACCTGATCCTTGTAAAAAATTGTCATTGAAAGAATAAACCGTTTTCTCTTCATTCAGTAAAGACTTTACGCGTTGTTACTGCTTTCTCTCTCTCTCTCTCTCTCTCTCTCTCTCTCTTTCTCTGTGCGCGCGCGCGCTGCGTGCGTGCGTGCGTGCGTGCGTGTGTGCGTGTGTGTGTGTGTGTGTATATAAACTGTGCATGATCACTTATAAATATACCAAACACTCCCATGTTCACCAACTCGGAGTGACCAAGTTAATTATGAAGGGTTTTACATTGTGTAATGACTTAAACATTCTTTATTCTGCATAGCCTGAGCTTGATTCCTGACCAGCCCCCCTACCCCCACTCCCACCCCCACTCCTTACAAACATAGCCGGCTTGGAATTTGGGGGAGGGGAGGGAGTTGCAGGGTAAAGTATTGTGATGAACGGAGGGTTTCAAGATACTGAACATCTGTTTTCATAATCATCATTTTTAAGAAGTTTGAGGATTTTTTGATTCGGGTTTCTAAAGTGATCTCATTAAAATAACTTCTCATGGTTTCCCCGAATCATGGATATGTCAAACACATTGTCAGAGCCCAACAAATTGGAGAAATGTTTTGAACAGTTAATAATTAATTAATTAACTACTAGAATTAGTGCAGTGATGGGGAAGACGACTGGGAAATCCCGATTTTATTTGCCTTGGGGAAAACCAAGAAAGCTTGCAAGGCTGTAATTTGTAGAGTTCCCGTTGTTATTTGGAAGTATGTCATCACCTACCGCGTCAGGCGTCACAAAAAAGACAACAGTCGAGGGGGGTGGGGGAAAATTACTCACTTTTGGGGCATAGTTATTATTCTCTTGTCATCATGTCGACATTGATATAATATCATGCACAGAGAGAGGATGAGAAATGGATGAACCGATGAGAAGACATGGATTTCGGATGGTGGGAATTTAACATTTAAATTGTTTGTATTTTGTTTGCTTTCTCTCTTCATTGAAAGAGCCATCCATCCATTCACCCTTAGGAAAAAAAAACAACCCCAAAACAAGCAGTTCCAGTTCCCTGGAACTGAAGTTCTCCCTCGACATAAAGAGTAGCTTAGTACGAGGTCCAAGTCCCACACACACACACAAAAAAAAAAATAGTGATTCCATTTTCAGATACCTGCATGTAATAATACTGTTAATGACAATTGTCACACGGCAAACCAAAGGACAAGCTCGTTCACTTGCTGGACAGTGGTCCACCTTCTATATTTGAAGGGCTTCATGGCAAAACGCATTATACACCATTCGGGGTTGTGGCAAAACAGACCAGATACAAAGCATATTTTTATGTGAAAGGTGAAATTTAAGTCTTAAATAATGTAGATCCAATGTCCTTCTGTGGAATAAAAAAAATACATGTATACTAAATACTCCTACTGCTACATGAAGTATGTAGAATAAGCTAAAAATTCATATTGGTGGATAACGCGTTTTGTCATGAAACCCTTCATTTTATATATTTCTGAATAACATAAAAAGCTCATAAGTTTATCGGATGCGGATCGAATCGACACTGATCCAAGTACCGGTACTGAAAATGAATAAAACATTCCAGAAACGGCCATCGTTAACTATCTTTAAAGGGAATACAAAAATGGAAAAGGGATTGGAGGGG
>JAWQUT010000560.1:25083-45008 GCA_033807755.1 Ellobium chinense | reverse complement strand
TGTTAAGAAGAGTTCGGCAATTATGGTTTAATATTCCCCCTACCAGCCCCCCCCCCAGCCATACAACCCCATTCTGCCCCTTTGGTCATAATGAACTAAGCATAACAAAATGAATGTCTCATGTTCAATCTTTTTTTGCACTCCCTATCCCTTTTCTAGACCTACAAATTCCTTTCCCCATGTCATTGAGTGACTCTGTGCCTTTCATCTTGTCACTTACCATATTCTTTCAGCTACAAGTTTCTGCTTTCCCTCTTTTAAACACAGAAAAGAGAATGATCAGGAATGTGTCACTTTTCACTGTGGACTATACAGCTATTGCTAGATTGAGCAAGTCTGTGCCTTAAATGTCATTTTCCTTCCATCCAACCCCTTCTCCATACCATTTTACTGCTTTCATCTGTAACACCACTGTGTCTACTCTATGTATATACAGTATGTTACCTCATATTGCTCATTTTGTGATGATTTTGGCAGTGAAAGTAGAGGACAGACAGTGACTATGACTTGGAAGGATTAAAATGGTACTGCTGTCTTGTTTTTGTCTTTTATTTTTGCTTCTTCTGATACACCACAGGCTGAAAACTGTATGCAGATTTCATCTTCACTTTTAGAACATGTAAGAAAGAAGCTTGTAGAGCTTTCTAAGTAATCCTGAAAATCACTTAGGAAATGTTAGCATGTCTGATGGATTTGTTTGTACTGTGACACAACATGTACCCATATAATTTAACAGCATGTTCAGACTAGCAGAGACTACTTGACCACTAAATTCACCACCAAATACACTTACTGTTGATGAATGGAAGGAAAAGGATAAAGAAGGAAGTAGGAATTTGCCCAGATGAGGGGTAAGAATTTTCAAAACTTTCTGAATGCTTGCTCTAAGTTACCTGACAACAACATTGCCTCTCAATATTGATGGAGTTACTGAACTCATAAAATTTTCTTTGAGAATAGCAATGAACTCTGTACAACTTAGAATGCTGTAAAATTGTCTAATCTGCTGTCTATAGAGCAAATTTAGCTAAAAGATAATGTCTCATCCTTCTTAAAACAAAGCCATATGGGTCTCTCAAGTATGATTTCATTTTAAAATTCTTGCATTTAGTAAAATAGTCATATATATTACAGCTGTCCCTCATAAAATCTCTCTTCCCCTCCTTAATCACATTTAATAAGGGTTTATAAACATCTTTCCCTCCTTCCACAGCATATAACCAGTCTAGTCCCGCCTCATGTAAAGTATTTTTTTGACATTATTAGAAAATTTCCAACGACAGACATGGATGGGGATGTTGTAAAGTTTATTGAGCAACACCTTCGTCAGCCTGAAATTACTCATATTGAGTACTCTGTCAAAGTAGGCTACTTGATTCAAACTTTAGATATTGTTTCCGTGATATCCTTCCACCCAAGTTCTTCAAGAATAGCTTTCTAGAAACATTCAAGTTACATCTTAGGATACTTTTTGCGCGCTGATATTGGATGGACTGTAAGGTTTTGAGTCCGTGCTCGCTAATGTTTCCCCAAACAGGTGAGGCGTGGAGGATTGTAGGGCGAATAACTTGATGATAGATGGAGTTTCCGAAATCGATTCTATCAACATTTTCATATTTCTGATAATATACATTTCACAGCTGCTATTTTTCTATTGCAGATCGGTTTCAAATACTTTTCAATGTGGTAGGTGAATCTCAAATTCCTTTGGATATAATATACGCCCAAATACTTGTATTCTTCACATTCTTTAATCGATACATCACCAGGTGACCAAGGCTTTGAAGAAGTTCTTTGTTGCCCTACATTTGACTTCATTTCATTAAAAGTTATTCCCCATTTCTTAGCGAATCTTGCAGCAACATCAAGCATCTTTTGTAACTTCATTTCTCTATCAGCTATTTGTCATATGCGAATAATTGGGCATTTAGAAAGCTATTTGCAATGTTGATACCTAAATTTTCATTTTTTAACATATCTACGAATTCGAGACGGAACAAAGTGTCGGCAACAAAGGACATCCTTGTTTTAAATTGTTTTCCTGCGTGCACAGATGTAGGAGATAGTGTTAAAACATTTCAAGTTGAGTGGAAAGGCAGATGATAATTACAATGGCAAGATTAACAGGAAAGACACACTTAACTCAATGGTGACACACTAATCCTGAGAATGTTAACATCCTCTTAAATACTGCTTTCTCAGAATACAAGTGGAAAATGGTTCAGCCACACGAGATGGACTGTATAGCTATTATGAAATATTACAATTCAGAACATACTTGTATTCGTGTTACGTATATTATTATTCTTACTCCTCAAACGATAAAAAAACTAGGTGATGTGGATGACTAAAGAGAGGGGGCAGTCCTTGACTCAGTGAGTTTTCCAAGGCACTTTTGTCTTCCACTGAGTGGCAAGGTACAAACTGTTCCTCAACATGAGAAACTTTAAAGAAAACTGAATCGGTGTCGACTTTGTTCATCTTGATCGATTTAAAGTCATGTCAGTTAACAGTGACACCTTTATCAGATGATTGCATGCGAAGAATGCCATTTGCTTGTGCAAGACTCTTCCAGTTAGTCACATCTTTGGTTTCTATTAATGTGACCTCGTATGGTTTTATTTTGCACGCTGACTTTATGATCAGGAACAGTGCTGTGTGTCGTTTCAGTGCCTTTTCAAGTACACTGTGAGTTGCATCGTCTTCGTTTTGGCCATACTCCTTCTCAAATAAATGCAGACTGACTGACTTCACACTTGATGCAGTCTCAAGAAATGCTTTGAACATGGTCGGCAGGACTGGTATTTTTTGTTTGGTTTGGAAAAACGGCCCAGACAACCATACATAGGATATGCATACAGTAATAAAGCGACTCACTCAGTGCCCAGACAGATGCTTCTTTTATCCAATATTCATCCTGCCTTTTCTAAGATTACAGCATTGCAACCAAAGTCAGGCATATGTTAACAGTCTTCAACAAAAGACTCAATGATCATATATGAAAAAAAGGCATAAAATTTAGCACCAAGGAAAGTTATTGCATGTGGGTAATTCTCTTCGCACAACGACTACTAGCTTGCCTCTTGCTTTATGACGTCACGCCTTATTCCCGCGGTGACCGGACGACCAGTTATGGCCGCCCGCGCGGTGTGAAAATCCCGACTTTCAAGCTGCATTTTCTCGGGAGCGCTCGGGCGAAGAAAACGTGTAAAGGGTTGAAAATTTATGAAAAAAATATTGTGGATTTTTAAGGCTGTGAAGCAGACAGCTACCCCTGTTCCTTTAACATTATCAGATCTCTAATCTCTCTGCGCATGTCCGCCAAGTTCTCAAGTGTCCATAACTATTTTGTTATCGGGAAGAAGTTGACTTTGTCACTGGTGCGACCTTGACCTGGAGATTTCACTGGCATGAGACAACTTGACGTAAGTTCTCACTTCTGTCATTGGAGGAATTCCCAATGATTCAGTCAGAGATAGTTTGTGAACAAAGACTAGTGGTGACAGGAAGAGAAATATCTTTGTACCTTTATAGAGCTTATGTAATAGAACTTGAAGATATGAACGACTTTATTATGCTTATAAATAACACTCCAAATCTCATTAATGTTTTCATGGCTAATTTGGCGCAGACTTCATGTCGGAACAAAGTATGATCGATAATGGATTGCGTTTTTGCACAATGCAGTATACTGAACTCTAGATGAACTTCGGTACTTCGGTGCATTTCGTAGGCCATATAATATATAATTATTTCAGGACATTCCTGTCTCCTGCTTGATATTTAGGATCGGTGTGGTCTTGACGTTTTTGGGGTTGTTTTTTTTTGTGTGTGGAGGGGAGAGGAGGTTGATACTTGTACATGTTGGAGTTCTATGTAATGGGCATTAGAAAGATCTCAGTGTCCTCGGTACCAGGGTATGAGTGCTGTCAGCGTTTAAAAAAACTCATTACACTTCCCTGGGAAATCAGTTCTTGACTGCTGCAAACCCAGCAGAGAATTTAAGTTGTGATTTGAACTTCTTGTACAGTAATTATCCTTCTACTAGGGACATTGAAGTTGAATATAAAATTAGAGTGTTGACTATCACGGAGTTGCTTGACCTCAGCGTGGGATTGAAATAATCTTTTCCCAGAAGACTTGGAAATGTGTTTCTAAATAAGACCAAAATAAAAGAGCTTGTCTACGTGTGATGACATTCATGTATTGACACTGTGACAATATAAATCTCTTGTGAAGGTTTTGTTGTTGATGTTGGTGTTACTATTTTTATAGATGACTGAACTTTCTTCTCCGAATCATTCCTCTAACCCACATGTCAAGATCCTGACTCAGACTGATACAAGACAGGCGACACCAGCACAGATCTGTTTTTAGGAAAGAACATTCCTTGTCTGTTTTTGTGATTCAAGAAGCAAAGAATACATTAAGTGCAGGACTGGATGGGAGATTTCCTGTACAAATCTAAAGGGCGTTTCATTATGAGGCTGAAAAATAAAAACTTATCGCTAGTCTTATTTTGTTGCAGGGAGGTGGCAGGAAAGAGAGAGGGGAACAGATAAAGAAGGGAAGAAAAATATGAGAAGGAAAGAAATGGGATCCAGGACAGACTGCAGAGAGTAAATTCAGAGCTGAGATAATCATGTCACCAAGTTGCAAGCAGACGTGTAAACTTCATTTAGCTTGCAACGCGCACATACATGAAAAGAAAGAGGTAAAGAAAAGGACAAGAAGAGAAAGACTTGTTTTCAAATCCAAACACAATGACTCACTCCACCCCCCCCCTCCCCCCGTCTCCCAATCTTCCCAAGGGTCATTAGTAAAAAAATATTTTCAAATCCACACAGCTTGGTTGATAATCACATGATCTATGAAATTCAAACGTAAGTTATTGAAACTTTTCACACTCTGAGATAAGCTAAGAGTACCACNTCCCAATCTTCCCAAGGGTCATTAGTAAAAAATCTTTTCAAATCCACACTGCTTGGTTGATAATCACATGATCTATGAAATTCAAACGTAAGTTATTGAAACTTTTCACACTCTGAGATAAGCTAAGAGTACCACTATTGAGACTATCTTTACCGTCACTAGCCGCATCTACCGGTGAAATATACAGGTACAGGTACAGGTATTCTCGTCACACCGGCTTGTAAATATAGGGTTCTATATTGCTGCACACGGCACGCTATGCTTTCCGCCAATCTGTGTGCGTAAATTCAGTGGTGTTCAGCTTCTTGACTTTGTTTACGAAATTTGCCAGACTTCCGGGTTCGACCCGTGTCTCTAACCACCAGCATAGACCTTTGGAGAGTCTCATGATATTGTATTTAAATCATGCATAAACATAAATCTTCACTTCAAGCACACTTAGACTGCCTGACACTGGTGCCGCGTATATCTGACGGTTTGAATTCCTTCTTGCGCAATAGTAAAGAACACTCCCGCCTACAGGTTAAGGGCAGGAATAGAACAGAGCAGGCACAGGAATAGAGAATCTGTAGATAATGATAATGTTTAGGTTCCAAGTTTGTATTTTCTTCCGTATCCCTATCTCCAACCTTGCCCGCAATCCTGAAATAAACCTTAAAGCAAAATTTGAGGCTGACTGTAACCGTTGTAAAATTTGGACTTAGCGATAAAAGTTGGGAGGCAGATGAAAGACAGTCATTTTGTTTTAAAGTTTCGACGTGTTTTCATTATCATCTCTACCACCACAACCACCTCAGCCATAACCGTAATTTTATTTTATTTCACTCCACCAGATAACGACTATAAAACTGAACTCTTCTCACACTTGAGGAATATTATGATGACAATGACATGAACTGACAATAATATGAACTGATAATGACATGAACTGACCTTGAGATGAACTGCCCATGAAATAAAATTAAAATAATATGAATTGACAATGACGATGTAAACTGACAATGATATGAACTCACAAAAACATGAATTGACAATGACGTGAACTACCATTAATATTATGAACTGACAATAGTATGGATTGACAATGACATGAAATGAAAGTGACATGAATTCACAATAACATGAAGTGACAATAACATGAAGTGACAATGACATGAAATGAAAGTGACATGAACTGACAATGACATGAACTGACAATGACATGACCTGACAATGGTATTATGACATGAAGTGACAATGACATGAGATGAACTGACGGTGACATGACTTGACAATGGTATTATGAAATGACAGTGACATGAACTGACAGTGATATGACCATGAAGTGACAATGACATGAAGTGACAATGACATGAAGTGACAATGACAATAAATGACAATGACAATAAATGACATAGCATAAACTGGAAGTGACATGAACTGACAGTGGTATTATGACATGAAGTGACAATGACATGAACTGACGGTGACATGACTTGGCAATGGTGTTATGACATGAAGTGACAATGATATGAAGTGACAATGACATGAAGTGCCAATGACATGAAGTGACAATGACATGAACTGACGGTGACATGACTTGACAATGGTGTTATGACATGAAGTGACAATGATATGAAGTGACAATAACATGCAGTGACAATGACATGAAGTGACAGTGACATGACGTGACAGTGACATGAAGTGACAATGACATGAAGTGACAATGGTATGAACTGACAGTGACATGAGCTCGAGATGCAGGGTTGGGGCAGTGACGGAATGACGAGGTAGCACCACATACTGAGGTAGCACTACATACTGTGATGTAATCTTCTATAATATCTTTAGTAGCACTGCTGATGGGTGAGGGGAGAAGGGAAATGGAAAGGAGTGGAGAGAAAGAAAGTGATATGAAAGGAGAAAACAGGCCAACCAAGAGAAAGGAAGAAAAAAACTGAACGCCACCGTCTTTGTGTTGTTGTTACTGTTGATGTTGTATGTGTGTGTGGTGGGGGAGGGAGGAAGGAGGTGGGGCGCTCTCAGAAATGAACAAAAGGGGAGGACGGCAAATTTTACCTCGCCCCTGACCGTAAGATAGCATTGTGCTGGGTAGATGTAATCTAAATGTTGGGAATACGAAGGAAAAGTGAACTTGAAGAGCGTTATAGTTTATTGCTAACAGGAGGGGAAAAAAATCAGTTTTTGCCGCAGTTGCAAACTATGGCCTGTAATATGTAAATTTTATCTTCAAGTTTGGTCATAAAATATATAACTCGAGATAACAGGAACATGTCAACACGGAGTGAATTCAGTCATGAATTCAAGGAGTTCTATCAACGATTTATGAGTAGATCTGGAATGTTCCATTATTCGGTAAACAACGCAAGGTAGAGTGAATCTTAAAGTGCTACCTAGAACTCAGTGGCCCTAATCCTAATCCTATTAACCCCTAACCCTAGCCCTAACCCTAGAAGTAACCCTGGCCCTAATCCCAACCCTGTCCTTAATCCCAGCTCTTACTCAAACCCTAACCTTGGTCCTAATCCTAAAACTTAACCCTTATCCATAACTCATCTAAGCCCAACCCTAACTAGAACCAAATCTTTCACTATGACCATGTTGATGACAGTCATATTATTGTCACCAAAAGCACAAACAGAAGGAGACATTTTATGCACTTTCAAAGTTTAGATCCAGAAAACCATTTTAAAAAATGAAAGTTCCATTCATCTAACGTAGATCTAGACTAGACTAGATCTAGCTATTGTGATCTCTGTGTGATATTGCTCCTGGTTTTGTTTTTGTTTTTTTCTGTTTCTTTTATCCTTCATTTTTTGTTGCTTATGCATTTCATACTTCATCTATCTGAACCTCCAATAATTGTAATATGCATTTAATTCACATATTGTGTCAAGTGTCAATTTATACAGTTTGAGATGATCTGTAGTGAAACCTAGATAGATCTGGCCCTGGGCGATGCTGAAAAACATGTAGCAAGAAATCATAGTGACAAACTAAATGCTACCGGTATAAAGATGCCAGTAGCACCTACCATTTCGGTATGCATTTTGAAATAGTCCCTATAAAATCAGAAAACTAGCCATAGGGAGGGGAGAAAGGGGTTGGATTCGAATTTCAAAGGCTTAGAGGTGTAAATACATTGGCAGACTCAGAATAGGTGAAGTTTAGTCACTTAGGTATGAACTTGGTGGTTGTTGCCAAGTGGATCATGCAGGATTGTGGATTCTTTGCCCTGTATCTCTAAAAATGGAATTGTCTTTTTTTAAAAATCGTCTCTTACTTAGCCCCTACATGTTATACAATATTCTTAGGCACTTTCTAAATAGTCTGTTGCTTACTTGAGATTTCAAAAGTGGTGACACTCAGTCTAATGTGTCATTCGGGCAAGAGAAATGTGTTCTTCAGGGCATTGAGGGAGGTGGTCGAATTTTTCACCATGGCGAAATACTCATAGTTACATCAAAGAGTATAAATAGCGGGTGTCTGCTCACATCCTACCCCTAGATGCTAGGCGTTCTGATACAGAACGCCTAGCCTAGATGCCAAGCCACGCAAGGGACATTATTCCAGCCAACTTTTCAGGTGTAAACAAAACCGTGTGGAGATGTCCGGACTGATTCTCTTGAAGAATTAGTCTAGTCTAATCTAGAAACAGTCAGCCGTTATTGTGCAAAGATGGATCAAGATCGAGCATGGACAATGTCTGACAGTGATGATACCTTCCCGATGATACATCAATCAATACATCATGTACTGAATCAGTGAGTGAGTTTAGGGGATCATGGATCATGCGGGATTGTGAGCTACGAAAAACAGCAGACAGTGACAGTCGTATGGCAGGAGTGGACGTGAGACACAAACACCCAAAGCTCACCCAAATGTTTACCCAAATGAAAACCAGATGTCATTTCCAAAGATGAAACAATGATTTTGATTCTTTGTTGCCTAGATTATTGGATAGCATAGTAACCGTTACAATGAATAACAGTCCCAGATTCCGTGAAATTGGGTGAAAAATGCTGTGTGAAGAAAGGGTTAGTGTGATTCTGGTGCAAATATCATGTTGTGTCTGTCCCCTTGTATAGTGTCCTTTTGTGTGGTATCATGTCTGTCACCTTACAGTTTCTTGTCATGTTTATCAACTTGTACAGTATTATCTGGCGTCATACGGTACCAGGTCTTGTCCATCCCCATGCACAGTATTGGCATTGGGTCTTGCTGTGTCATATATATATGTTCCTTTGTACAGTGCCATGTCATGTCTATATCTCCATGTACAGCAATGTGTCATGCTATGTCATGTCTGTCCTCTTGTAAAGTGTTGTGCCATGTCATGTCTATCCCCTTGTACAGTGTGATGTTATGTCATGTGGTTTCGTGTCTATGCCCTTGTACTTTGTTGTGTCACACTGTGTCATTGTGATTTCATGTGATGCTTTTTCTTCCCTAACCCAGATCTGATCACTAGATGTCTTTGGATATTGCCAGAATATTCATTATGAAATAACATGCCTTGCATGCAGGGACCAGTAGATTCATACAGCTATACTCAGACCATTTTTCACCATCAACTCTGTTCTATCACTTTCCGTTTGTACATGGCCCATGGATAATGACGCACCTTAAAAGTTTAGAAAAATTGAAAGATGGATGCATACAGTGGAACCTTGATATTGATTTAAATTTTACATGCATGGTTTTATTATTATAATATCGGTTCATTATGGATGTGAATTTGATATTGAATTAATGTCAATAATAAGTATACTTTTTGCAAGCGTAAGTACTTACATATTGATAAGATTTTACTTCAAATGCATTGCAAACTATTATATTTCGAAAGAATGTAAATATTTCACTTATCTCCTTTACAGTTTGCGATAATCTCTTCTTTTTTTAAATATCCTGTATTTCACATTTTTTGGGGGTTTTTTGACAAGTAAAAAGTGATAGAATACCTAGTATGTGCTCTTGTGTTATTATCATCCTTTAGTGTTGTATGACAATGTGTCACATAAAATAACAAGACCATTATTTAATTTGTTTAATATACCCTCTCATTCCTGTGGCTATATTTCTGATAGGTATTCCCGAGGCTATTGAGAGAAGCATACAAGAAGAGAGACTACCTGCTCCAGCACACCATGAAGGAGGGGAAAATCATCTGCAAAGTCAGCATCACTCATGAGTCCTTCATCACACACTGGATTACACCTACCAACTGGACAAGGAAGTAGACATCACTGATACTGATAGATTCAAGTCAAAGGTCAGTAGTTCAAGGCCATAATGCAGTGCTGTAATACAGTAGCACCGTGGTATAAAGTATACCTTTGGTGCATGAAAAAGATTAATTATTATCAAGCTTGTGCTAATTTCTGCTAACATTTGGAATTATATCCAGATTCCAATTCTACCTGGAAATGTAGAATTGAAACCCTAATTCCCAGATCTACCTTGACAGGTGGAATTACTTCCATTCTGATTTCAACTCCTTCAAATCTGAAAAAAAAGTGTAGAGACTGCAGACGGGTGTAAATAGTAGTAGTGTAAATAGTGGAAACTAATCCCGTCATAGAAATGATATAAAACAGTTTAAACAGTTTAATTAAATAATACTAAAAATCTTATGGTACAAATCCCCAAGCTTTCAGGCCAACAGGTCTTCTTCAGGGGGTGTTAAAAGGGATGGAAACAGTCTATATATAGACCAAGCAGGTGACATGACATTATTACAAATTCAAACCTACAGTTCCTTAACATTTTCTGCAAAACATGGAGTGCATATCTTACTAAAGATCATAAACAAACTCAAGAATTGATGGGAAGAAACTGGCTGAACAATGAGCATACCCTCTGGAGTAGGATAAAAAGAGCAGATTTAAATGAAAACATATTTCACGGGAAAACAAAGGATGTTGTAAAACCTCACAAATGTCTTAAATAAATTTTAAAATTCATAATTGACACAACTAGAAAGTGGCTATTCATCAACCCCTCAAGTAGGAGAAAGTGACTGTTTTGAAACGGAACCACGTAGTACATCCCGTTATAGTTACAGTCGGACCTGAACGTTAAGTAACCTGTTACTACGTATACTTCCTAAGTGTGTATACACTTATAATGCACTGATTTTTCTTTTTTTATTTTGTAAACTAATCCTTGATATAATGTTTTTATAACCAGGGATGCCACTCTTCCGAGAATTCTCGGAAATCCGAGATCATTGGCAGATCCGAGAATGATCCGAGAATGCCATCCGAGGTCCTTCCGAGAACGCGTGGTGACTCTCGGAGGAAGTAAATTCCCGAGATCCAAATTTTTACAGGAAGTTTCGGTAAGGCCGCCGTGTGGATAGATCAGCATTCATAACAGACATAGGCGTTTCAGTACGGCCGGCGTATGGCTAGACAGATTAAAATCAATGAAAGGTCACTTCCGGCCTCAGTAAACACGCTTCGTAAATTCCGAACTGTCGTGGAAGCGATTATTTTTGGTTTTGAAAACTCATTTGCAGTTTGCAACATGGAAACCACACGAGGCACACGTATTCAGCGTTACGCTTTCCAATGCACGCTTTCTTTTGCGCAAATTGCCTTGTACGCCTAGCTTCGGCAGCACTAGAACTGGCTAATAACCCGTCGCTCTTGCTCGTCTTCCTGGTGGGTCGATGTGTGGGCTGGTATACTTCGCAGAACACGTAGATCTACGTTGTAGTAGATTATCTGTAGTGCCTACCAAGTCAATTTTGCAAAGAAAGACCATCGTTCTGTAACCTTGTGTGTACGTAATATGATGCAGTTAGGAAAGCTAGAGTTACTGGATTTGGCCCTTGCATCCAGAATTATCCCCCTTCCTCAATCAGCAGCAGCTTGTGGCAAAAACACTGACGTCACTTAAGTTCCAGCAGTTACAGAACCTCTATCTAACAATGTATTATTCAATTTTGAATTAAGGTTCTGGTCATCCAAATTCAAACGAAAAGTTTGATAGTGTAAGCCAGATAAAGTATTCTGCATTTTTATTGCCTCAGCATGATTTTGTTTGACGTACAGTCGAACACACTGAAACCGAACACGGCTGAACCCAAACCACGGCAAAGCTGAAAGAAAAATATATCCCCAACTTTTCTCCCTCTTTATGCAAGTAACAGAAGAAGCAATGAACCGAAATCGCAAGATGCAGTAACACGGCTGAATCGAAATCCCGATCTCTCAGCCAGCCCGCTCATCCCATTATCAGGTCGGCATCAACACCGAAATTGTTACATTTCGCTGTCCGGTGAAAAGAAATAAACACGTGAGAAGTAGGTCTAAGGAGAGCGGGTGGGCCCTGCGGCGCAACAGCTTAGTGTCTAATAACCCCCCCATCTCTTAGCTCTCTTTGCTCGCTTGCGACCAAAAAGAGGAGTGAGGCGGCTGGTCAAGAACGATTGGTCGTGACGTGGGCAAGATGAAATAAATAATGCTGGATGAAAGGCCGCGGGAGGTTCGTAACATTTATAACACTCATGCACATCAGATAAAACCTCTCTTCATTCCTGACCTTCATATTGATTACACGTGAGCCACTGAACTGCCGAAAAATGGCGAAAAGAAAGCAAGCGTACTCACTGGAATTCAAGTTAAAACTTATCGATGAAGATGATGAGAAGAAGCTGTCAAAAAGTGAAATTTGCCGCAAGTGCGGAATTCCCAGTTCCACTCTCTCCACCATACTGGCCTGCCAAGACCAATTTCAGAAAGTCCGCGATGGCGGTTACTTCCTTTGATTTCCACTGGAACATCTAAATCGAAATAGCGCTAAGACGAAATCATATACGCGGGCCCAGTGATTACGGTTTAAGCGTGTTCGACATGCATCTACTGTTCACAGAGGAATTTAAACATTCAAATCAGCATGCTATCACCTGTCCGCAGAGCACTGGCTAGACAGCTTGGCCCATGTGGCTAGAACATATTTGACATAAGCTTATGGCCAGCACACGCACAGTGGGTGTAACAATTCATACTTGGGATAATGTAACCCTGTGGGTTGTCTGGGACCAGCAGAGACATTATATCATTATGAAAAATGCATGGAATACTGTTTTATTGGAATAATAGGGTATTGTATGACGTAATATGGTCTATAGGATGATGCAACTTTCCTCTAAGTTCAACTGTGTAAGCTAGATAAAGTATTTTGCATTTTCATTGCCTCACCATGATTTTGTTTGACACATCTGCTGCTTACAGTGGAATAAATTATTCGTACCGATGTGTTATCACCGTCCACAGATTACTGGCTAGATAGCTTGTCTCTTCCACCAGTCAGAATGTGAATCTCAATATTAAGTTAATATCAGTGATAAGTATACTTTTTTCCAGCATTGGAGCATACGTATTAATGAGATTTTAGTTTACATGAATTGTAGAGCTCTGTATTACAAAGGAATGTAATTATTTTGGTTATCTCTCTTACAAGACCTGCTTTTTTTCTTAAATTAAATATGTGGTGTTCTAGGTGTTTTTGAAGAGGAAAAAAAAATAATAGAATGCCAATTACGGCCTCAGGTGTCATTATCAGCTGAGAGTGTTGTATGACAATATGTCAAACAGAAAAACCAGGCCATTATTTGTTTAATCTGTCTTCTCATTTCTGTGGCTGTATCGTAGCAGGTATTCCTGAAGCTATGAGGGAAGTGCACAAGAAGAGAGACTACCTGCTCCAGGACACCATGAAGAACAAGAAAATCATCTGCAATGTCAGCATCACCAATGTGTCCAACATCAAACCAGTGGATTAACACCTACTAACTGGACAAGAAGGTAGACAACACTGATGGATTCAAATCAAAGGTCAGCAGTTCAAGGCCGTCACGCAGAACTGTAGAACAGTAGAATCTCAATATAAAGTAAACTCTTGGTGTATGGAAAAAGTAGGCTTATTATTGACATACATTTAATATCGAGATCCAAGTGAATAATAAAATGATGTGTAGTAGTTATAATGAATCCATGCACGTAAAATTCATACTTAGTAACAAGATGCTCACACAAAGTAGGATAAAGGGGAAAGTGCTCAAAAAGACAAATGCAGACGGAAAATGGAAGAAGGAAAGAAAGTGATGTGGTGGGAATCGAACCCGCAACCTCTGCGTCGGCACCCTTCGCCTTGCCGTCAGTTTGGAATTGGGTAGATGTCTCTACACGACCGCGCCACCACTTTAAAAAAAAGTGGCTTAGTGGCCAGGGTCTTTCGCGAAGCCGAACAGAAGACTAGCAGTCATAGCTGTAGGCACGAGACCCACACACACACACGCTCTTTAACCAGTTGCCGTTAAGCTTCATTTGGTAACTCAGCAAGACAAACACATAGACGTACACACAACATTAAACATAGTGAACATAGGAAGCTTGTGGTGTGTGTGGGTAAATTTGGAACTTCTTGATTTTGTTTACAAAACAGGCTGTATTTTCACCTTTCAACCTCTTTTCCTAACCATCAGCTTAGGCCCTTGGGAGAATTCCATATTATTGCTCCTACACCAAACATATATCTAAATCTTAACTAAAAGCATACTTAGACTGCCTGACACTGGCATATGTAGGTCTGACTGTTTGGCTCCCTTCATGGGCAATATCTCAGTCTATGTAACTTTATAAGTGAAGTAATGAAAAAAAAATGGACAGTTTAGTCACATTAATGACCAGGCAGTTTACATTACACACACGGAAATTTCTTTGCTATATATTACTATGTACTGTCAACTGCTGTCATTCCAAGCCTGATTTTCATTGGCTATTCCCACTCACCAGTAACAGAGATAAGTATCTGATCGTAAAAAATACATTACTTTTAATAGCCCATGTCAAGTAAGTTTTTGCAATGTCTCTTTATTAGACCAACTCCCGTGAAAAGCCATTTGAGGCTTCATGCTATTTCCAGAGAACAGGGGGTTAGCTCATTGGCAGNGTAAGTAATGTTAATGATAAAATAAAATTGATTAAACTTCCTTTTATTTTGCTGTAGCCCAGTATATTATAACTTGACAGACTGAACTCTCTCATAAATTACACCGCATCACCAGCTGAGCTTACTTGCAAAGAATCATAAAGTGTTACGTAGCACTGTAATTTTTTTAAAAAAGACTGTTTTTCATGATAATTTTTAGTCTTATTTTTTATGTAGCCACAGACTAAATTCCATCTCAGATTGGATGGGGTAATATAGGATTTAGGCACTGAAATATAATAATGATATGTCTACAAACAGCATTAGCAGTGCAGTAACAAGGGCGGGGCATCTCCTCCCCCCCCCCTTTCAGTTTTTCGCTTTATATTCTCAACAAAACAAAACAAACACAGTAAACATAAAATTTGCCAAGATTTACTTAACTTTCATTGTTTTGAAAACACAATCATTCTGCAGCGAAATGTAGGGTGTTGCTCAGATTCGGGTGATCTAGTATGAGTAAAACTTGGTAAACATGTTTTGTGCGTTTGAATTATCCTCTCTGGCCTGTTAGGTTGTTTTCTTGAATTAAATGGACAAATCAAGAGGCCTTCAAACTTTTTCACTTGACTTGTCAAAAGATAGGTCCAAATTTGTTAGTGACTCATTTTTGACAGCAGACTAAATTTTTTAAAGTTGAAAATAGTTTTTAACATAATTATTTCCATATAACTAGTGTAACGACTGTTGCATGTTATATTTTCTTTTGTTTAGAAGGGGGTGGAACGACATTTAACTAGCAACTACATTTCAAACTGCAAGTCTGTGGGCTTTAGGTTAGCTGCGGAAGTGGTTATCGTGAAAAGTATGTTCTTATTCCCAGAATTTACATTGCTCATGTTATTCACGACACAAATTTTAATACACGTCGGCCAACAAACAGGTCAAGCTGTTACAGCGTCCACTAATTATAAAACCTGGGTACAGTTAGACTCTTGTTTAGCAAAGTGGCCGCAACACGGATAATTTCGGATCGTGAGTAACCTTAACTACCTCTAAAATTGTGAGCGGGTGAAAGGTGAAATTAAATCTTGGCAATTTACTTACAGGATCGCATGGAAGTTATTTCCTGTCCACATTTAGATGGGGGGGGGGGGGGGGGGGGGGGGGGAGAAAAAGGGTTCAAGTTATTTGTGGACTCAGCCTCTCCACCCCATCTTCTCTCTGTGATCTTCTCCTTTGCATTCAACTTCTGAGGGTTAATTTGTTTCAGTAATTTATTTCTCCTGTTTTTCACTTGCAGACTATGACAGTCAAAGGAGTGACCGCTTCTGAAGAATGGCAGAGGTGTTTGGAGGCCCAGGGCTTCATCACTATGGGATTCTATTGAAGCAGTTACAGTCTTGGAAATTATCCACAGAATATCTATGCAACATTAGGATTGGCAACCAAAAATAGCACTACCAGTTGTTGTATGAACTTGTTTTTTGGACCAGCACCCTAGATTTGAAATTGAAACCAAATCAGAATTAGATCTAAGTCAGCTTCTTACACATATAGAGAATTTTGTATATTCCAAAAATAACTTTATCAAATGGATCTGCATAGAAATGTAGTACTATGGACATTGTCTGGTTTATGTCTTAATTTGAATAACATACAATCATATCATGTCGGAATTAGATCTAAGTTTCATTCAGAGAATATCATATACTCCGACAAACCTTATTAGATACAGTTGAGTCCACGTTATTTGAATTTGCCAGCACAACAAAGGGGTTTGAATAACCAGAAATTCATTTATGATTTTAAAATTGGAAGTACATTTAATCAAGTAGCTAGGTAAATTTAATTCATAGTTATTCCCTCTGCAGTGATAAATTTCAACTTGCTTCAAGCAAATACTTCATTCTGTTACTTTTGTGCCCCTCAAACATGCCGTTTTGAGAGGTTAGAGATCAGATTTGACTGGCAAAACCCCTGATAAGAGATGTTTGATTATAAAACAAAATGGGTCGCCTCATCGTTCCTGGCCTGGAGGACCCCTCCTATCCTCATCCTCACTCTCGATCCCATTGCAGGTGTGAGCACAGTTACCTTGCAGCCATTTGCTGCTATACCTTTGTAGGTACAGACAAGAACAAGGGCACAAATCATTTGTGTAAAAAACCCTCTTGGGTGGCCTACTAGACATTTTGAATTCTCTATTTTGGCTCCGAGAAGCCATTTGATAGTTCTGTATATGCTTGCAGTGTCCGCTGACATCTTAATCCTTATCTTGATTAATAAGAGGCAGATGGCCTATTCACTTGATTCACACGGATACTCTTTACACTGCTGCAGTTTATGATTTGCAGTTTTTCTTCCTGAATTCTTTTTATTTTTCACAATACTAGATTAGAATCACTTGTACGTTGCTTGTTCTTTTTTTCTTACAGTGACATATGTCAACTACCATAAGCATTAGCTCATTACAGACTCATAGTTCACAGTTGTCCATGCATGCCAAGTCAATGAATCGATCTATTGTTTGCCCTTGTGTTCTCAAGTGCCATCTTCCCCATGTGGCTCTACTTATCACAGGTAGGCCTGGCTGCAGCTCACTGCCCACCCAGACACTACAATTTTTTAGTTTCACCCTCTATGGTGTGACATCACACGCAAGAACTGAGAAGACAATCTTGCTTCTGTATCTCCACTAATCTGTTCAAACTACAGACAACCATGTGACCTTGAATAATATAGATATTTTTGCTATGTGTAAGAGTCTAATTTGGTGGACTCAGCTGTAGTTCTACATAGACCTTTAGTTCTTTGGATATTGTCTGGTTTATGACTAGTCTCAATGATGTAGAGTTACATTTTATCAGAATTAGATCTGAGCCAATTTCAAATAGATTTCGCCATACTTTATCGGATTATTCTGCCTAGACCATTTAGTTATGGACTTGCCTGATTTATGACAAATCTTTTACGATAATATCTTAGCAGAATTAGATATAAGCCAGTTCAAAAAGTGCTATTTCAAAGACTAAAAATTAAAAAAAAAAACCTTATTAGATGGTTCTGCATAGGAGTTTAGTTTTATGGACGTTGTCAGGTTTATATCGAATTTGGATGTTATGTGGTTACATTTTATCAGACATAGATTGGAGCCAATTCCAAATAGAGAGATTTCGTTTCCTCTGATATGTCTTATCAGATGGTTCTGCACAGACTTTCATTTCTATGGATTTTGTCTGGTTTATGACAAATTTGAGAGACATCAGAAAAGAATCTCTGTATTAAAAAGGTTCACAGTGTCATAAGTAAATTGATGCTCTCTTACCCTCTCCACACTCCACTTATTTGTTGCTTGGAGTGACTTAATGAATATCCCAAACAGATTACCATAATTTTTGGTTGCTCTTCCTTCCCCCTTCCCACCTGGGAACAATCTCGTTCATGTTGTCTCCCTCTTCTTTGACCAACTATGCTAATCTGCCTCTCTTGAACAAGATGCTGGTAGTAGCTGTAGTATTTATTTTTAGTACATTATTAATACTAAGACATGTTGGTGATAATAATTTCAGGATAGCTATGCACACATTCATCCCACATGTGCTACAAACTCGTGGGTATGCACTATCTCCAGTATTTTATTCAGGTCTTATCAGGGGTGTGGGATGACATTCCCTTTCATCTCTCCCTCCCCCCCTCCCCCCAACAAAAATTTGAGGGGAAATTTGTACATTTTTAGAGGGATTAAAGATTTTTCTCAAGTAAGGCAAACTTTGGAGTGCAGGGAAAAAAAGAGATCATTCATGTTATTGCAGATGAAGAGGTTTTGAAATTTAAAGAGGTGAATCAATAATCATACAGTTGCGAGGTCAGGAGAAAACACTGTGTCTCTAATAAACTACAGGTAACAAACTTGTGCTAGAACTTTACTTAGTATGAGAAATAGTCTAAAGTTCTAGGGAGTTATCATATTTTTTTTTATTAGGGGTAGGGATGAAAAAGAGGAGAGGGGAAGAGGTGTGGGTGCTCAGTGCTCACCTGCAGTCCTCACCTGTAGATGGTGCATACTCAGCTATTAGTGTTTACCTGATCCTTGTTTAAAAAATTGTCATTAAAATAATAAACCTTTTTATAATAAAATAAACTTTGGTCTTTATTCTGTAAAAACCTTAAATATTACTGCTCTGTGTATTTGTGAGTGTGTTTGCATGTGTGTATGCGCGCGTGCTTGTAAAATGTGTATGATCATTTTCATTTTAAACGCTGCCATTTTACCAACCCGAAGTGATCAAACGAAGGGTTTTACATTGTGTAATGATTGCAACATTCCTTGATTTCTGAGCTGCTTCCCACCCCCACCCCTTTCTTCCTCTCTATACTAACATCGCCGCTTGGAGGAGGGGGAGGGGGGGGGGTTACTGTGATGAAAGTCACTGCCATAGTAACCAGGACATTTTCAAGAAACTGAACATCTGCACTCAAAAGATTTTTTGATTCGTGTTTGTAAAGTGTCTCTTTATTATTGTAACTTTTCATGGTTGCCCGGATCATGGCTGTGTCGAACACATTGTCAGGGCCCAACAAATTCGACAAAAAGCATTGAGCATTAATTAATTATAAGTGCAGAAACGGCCGAGACGAAATGGAACAAACACTATTGGGAAATCCCGATTTTATTTGTCTTGGAAAAACCAAGAAAGCTTACATGACTGTAATTTGTAGAGTTCCCGTTGTTATTTGGAGGTGCGTCATCGTCTACTGTGTCAGGCGTATACGGAAGGGAGGTCACAAAACAGACAGCAGTTGAGGGGGGAGGGATTAACTGTGAGCACAATTCTCTTGTCATGATGTCGATACTGGTATCTTTATTCGAAGAAAGAGGAGAAATGGAAGAACGGATGAAAAAACATGGTGTTGAGGTGGGGATTTAGGATGGTGAGGATCTAACATTTGAGCTCTTTGGTGGGGATTTTGTTTGCTTTCTCTTCTCATGAATGGTCTGTCCATCCATCCATCCATCCATCCATCCATCCATCCATCCATCCATCCATCCA
>JAWQUT010000559.1:418939-424107 GCA_033807755.1 Ellobium chinense | reverse complement strand
AGGGGTCGGGAGATAGAGAACAGGAGGAAATAATCATATAATTCTGCCAAGAACTCTCGCAGTTTATACTAAGAATATTCTCGGATACTAATAACTGTAGGGCACATCATATGTATCTCACATAAAGATGTGCTTTGTGTACCGCGCACATGACACTTTTCTTAAGGGCCATTTATAGGTACTTTCGATCTCGGATTCCATTAGTTATTATGTTTTTATTTTAAATGAGGATTTTACAAAGCCCTTCATTTACCAGATCTCGGTCAAGATCAGCAGCTAAATGAGTTCTCCATTCTGGACTTTTTTTTATGCTGTTAGAACTCATTACAGAAAATCCACCATGAGAAAAGTCAAAGATGACTTCTTCTTGATTCTTTATGAGGTCATGTGGATTAGTAGGCATTGAGATTTGGGAATTCCTTGCAAGTAGCGTAAGCAATCTCGGCCAGGGGATATGAAGATGCCAATGCTTTTTTCACTGTTGGCTATATTAGGTTTTACACATCTCATTAACTTATCCAGGGGGTCCCATGCCAAAATACTTTCCAAAAATGTTGTTTAGCTCGTCCTCCAAATTTTGAAACAAAGAAAAATGCGCCTAAACCAATTAGATTTTGAGAACTCAGGCAGTGAAGCAGTCCACCTAATATTTTAAGCCTTTTTATTCAGTAAACAGGGTAACCTTACCCACCTAGCAACAAGCTTAAATTTTATAATTGAGTGGCTAAACCTCACTTATCCTAAGTCTACAAAAGTATTTGCACCGACCTAAGCCTTTGAAATTAAAATCCAACCCCTTTCCCCTTCCCCATGGCCAGTTATCTGATTTTATAGTGACTATTCAAAATTGCATATTTTTATGCCAGGTGCTCTTGACATCTTCATACCTTAAGAGAGGATATCTCACACAGGCATGAATGAGAATAGGGATATTCATTAACAATTTATGTTTGTCGTGGAATTCGAGAGTAGATAATTTCTAAATATAAAAACCTCGACAGTCTGGGCAAATGGCCAGTAATTGTGACTCAAGTTTATTTTCTGTCAGGCAAATTAGATAGTTTAAACTTGTTTTTTAATTACCATTTTTTAGTAACATTTTTCCTTTACATGTGGTGATCCCTTGTTACTTCAAGCAATTGTATCTCATGCCAGAATAAAGGTAGGTCACTATTATTTTTACAAATGAAAGCTGAATTAAGCTTTCATGTCATACAAGTAAAGTGATTTGGCCAAAAAAGCGATTTAAACTTCACCTTGATTGGCTGCAAGACATAAAGTTATGAGCTTAAATATTTGAGCTTCTTCAAAATTGTCATCGGATTTAGCTTCAAATTCTGAACAAAGTACTACAAAAATTTATATCTGAACTCATTTATGAAGTACGACTTTATGCCTGAACACATAGTCTTTCAGAAGACCACACTGAGCTCTTCAATAACTAGATACAAAAGGTCTTGTCAAGGAACTAGACAGGCGTTTCTAAATTTCCTTTAGTGTGCCTTGAAAGGAACAGAGATATAACAGAGATATAATACTTAAGCTCACTGTCGTAGAAGACTTAAAGCACCGTGGAACTTTTTGGACTAAGGGTAGAGAAGCTACGTTTTTTTTTTTTTTAGCCAGTGGACGTCGTCATACTGAGATGAATGGGTTAATAGTAATACGGTAATAATAATAAAAATTTATAATAATATTGTTTATAAGTCTCGTATCCAGGTTGATGTCCGCTCACGTGACTTCACAATATTATTACCCCAGCAGGCTAGGTCACTCTATGACTTTGTCAGTGCCGCTGTCATTTACAGGCGCTGATTACCAGCATTCTGACAATATCTTTCACTGCTTATAGCCAGGTACTCACTTTACAGACAGATGGACTAAGGAAAGTGTGAATGAAATGCTTTCCCAAGGCACGTACAGCACGATCGTGGTTGGGAATCGAACTCACGACCTTTAGAGCTGTAGAGCAAGAGTGAACCATCCCACATTTGCTGTGTTTTGAGAAATTGAGAGATGAAGTTTCCCACAACTTGAAAATCGATTTTCTCAGCTGCTATCTAATGATATAGCATTAACAAAAACAACACAGTAAGGTTGCTGTTGCATTCCACAGCGGAAATCTAAACTAATATCAAGTTAATATTTCACAGAGACAAAGAAATTAACAAACTTCACGGAATGGTCTGCTCTTACTTTTACTCTTTCTCATTATGAAATGTAACACAGGCTGAATGAAGGAGAGCTGGGCCATCCCAATAATCTCTTTATGTTGCCCTTGAGTTATGAAGACTTGTAAAAGAGAAAAGTTGGTGTTAGAAGTCCCCACATTTCAAAAATAGTAATGTCACCGATATTTATAGCAAGACTGAATCAGTATCTATTTATACATTCCTTTACCGTCAAACTCGCAATAATGTGGGATGGTCCACTTCTGTTCTAAGGCGAGCAAACATCATGCACACGCTTTAAACTGCCAGCTGCCGAAATCACGAGTTAAGATTTTTTTGCTTGTGCGACTCAAACCGAGTTTCCTTGTGAATCATTAATGTATACCATAGCAAAAATAGGCCATTTTATTCTGAAAAGCTTATTAAGGTAATTATTTTGTCAGAATGAGTTATGTGAATTCGCAGGATGAAGAATGAGTTCAATTACTCTTAATGATGATCCAATCTTTTCTAAGAGATTTTCTAACTTTTCGTTCATAATACAGGTAAGGGAAAGAACCGTTGCAATAAATTCTGGCAACAAGAGTATACGATATGGTTACAGACCTGTAATAGGATTGGACCCTTTTTTCCTCCATGGGCTATATTAACATTTTGAGCTGCCCTCTGAACCCAAAGTTTTAGCTTTCACCCAGACCCATACCAGATTGAAGCTCATTATGTGGCCCAAATTTTAAGACTTACCCAACCCTAGCAAGCCCATTGAAATTTTGAGCTTGGTTGCTATTTGTAAACAGACCCTACATTTTTCACTGGTCAATGCCAAACCTCTCCTCCAAAATTTCCCCCCTGAAGCCCTTATTACTGGAAGCAGGGCATGCCAAAAGAGGGAAAAGGGGAGATGAAATATACCCCCTAAGTTGTAGGACCACAAAGTAAAAGTACAATTACAGGTCTGTAACCATATGACATTGATAAGTTGTCTCCCATATAATATGGTATAAGAATATTATATTATTTATTATTACATAATATAATATAAATATTCCAAAATATTTGAAAGCTCATTAGACAATTGTTGCAAGGCTATACTAGAACCTCACTTTCTCGAATTTTATGTGGCTGGCGGCATCAGCCCTTAAAAAGAACGACACGGATCAAAGCGCTGTAAAATTGTTGAATGATTTTCCAATCATGCATTGCTATCAATGTCTACGGGAAGGGGATGGGGTGGGTGGGGAAAGAGGAGGGCTCTCAATCGCCGAAGTCAGGGGGGTACTCTGAGGCGGTCTGGTGACATGCACCTTCTTCCTTACTTACCTCAACGTTTTCAACAACAACAACAACAACAACAAGGAAGCAAACTGAGCAAGTTTGTGCCATTCTGGCTCACATTAGCTTAACATGTTTTGCACTGTTTGCCTATTATTGAAGTGGGCTTTCAGGAAAACCAAACTTTACAGATCTTCCACAGCGTTTATAATTACTCTTGGTGCTGGCCTTAGACATTAATTTCTAAAACAGAGGAAGTAAAAAAAAATTGACATGCACAAAGTTGTTTTTTTTAATGATTTATTTTAAGGTAAGACAAGAGAAAAGACATTACACAGCCCTAATGTCAGTCTAAAGAGAAATATTCAACAAGAACACAATCACACCTAATGCATCCACCTGTCTACCTGTGTTAGCAACAACAACGACACCACCACCACCACCACCACCACCACCACCAACAACAACAACAACAACAACAACAATAACAACAACAACAAAACATTAAGCAACGGATTCTCTGCTTTATCAACACTTCAACATTCTAGAATACCGGCTAGGCTACTACGTCCCTTGAATCCGCCCCTGATAGTGATACCTTTCTCTCTGTAATGTTCGAATACTCAACTGTCTGTGATATTGTATAAAGTTCTCATTTGAAGTTCACAGACTATTAATGTATGCCTCTTCAAACAGTTTACAAGAAATCGTCAAATCTGATATTATTGGACAACATTTTGGCAAGATTTTCATTTTCATCACATTCAAAAACATTAGACGCTTGAGGCGTGTTTTTTAAATTACGTATAGGCCTACAATGGTTTGATAAGAAAACTGAATGTTTTGTTTATTCACAAAGTACATGTAGAATTATTTGAAAATCAGTTGTCTTTTCGTTCTCTTTTATATTTTGTCCTTCCTTCCTCTGCCCTCCCCTTCCCCCAAATTAAAAATATGTCGGTCATTCATGTTCAATCTCTAGTCCCTATCTTCTTTCTCCCCCTTCCCTCTTCCCAAATTTTAAGACTTACCCAACCCTAGCAAGCCCATTGAAATTTTGAGCTTGGCTGCTATTTGTAAACAGAGCCTACATTTTTTACTGGTCAACGCCAAACCCCTCCTCTTCCACCTGAGCACACCCTTGACCTGGCTGTTCCAGCCCAGGGCCAAATAGTGCCTGGCAAAATAAAGTGAAATGGACAGTTTCCCATGATATCAAAATTTTCCCCCTGGAACTCTTATTACTGGAAGCTGGGCATGCTAAAAGAGAGAAAAGGGGAGATGAAATATAACCCCTAAGTTTTGTAGGACCCAAAAGTGAAAATACAGTTACAGACCTGTAACCGCTAAGTCTTAAGGTTTTGCGTTCGATTTCCGACCACGGTCATTTTGTAGGTTGTAGGTGCCTTGGTAAAGCATGTCATTCACAGTTTCCTCAGTCACCCCCTCTGTAAAAAGGTACCTGGCTATAAGCAGAGAAAAATATTGTGAGAATGCTGGCGGTCTGCGCCTGAATATGGCAGCGGCACTTGTATACTTCCCAGGGAGTTGAGAAAGTTCCAGAGTGACCTGGCCTGCTGGGATAATAATATTGTGTGGTCGTGTGAGCGGACATCCGTCTTGGTACGAGGTTTATAAACCGAATAATATACCGAATTATGATTATTATTATTATGTACAATAATTATTATCTGTCTTTAGGTTAAAGCTTAATAATTTTAACAC
>JAWQUT010000559.1:400877-412483 GCA_033807755.1 Ellobium chinense | reverse complement strand
TATATATATAGCCTCGATTTTGTATGTGGCATAGCGAGACAAATGTTTGTGTAGTTGTGTGCATATGACATTGATAAATAAGCATGCAAAATATGAAAGCTGTATGTTCATAACTATTTCAGTTATTGAGTTTGCCGTGTCAAGAATATTGATATAACAGAGTTTTGAAAAAAAAATAATCAGGAAACGTGACAAAAACGTCATTTATAAAGACCAAGTGAACATTAAAAAGCACCATGCAATGAGTTCTAACAATGCAAACATATATTACCCATTCTGTTGTACATAGATTTGATTAAACTATGATAATAATGGCATGAGCTATGCAAAAATTTTGTAAACCCTACATTATCTATTTCCCCACGCCATCTCGCCGGACATTAAAACCAAATCCGTGATTAAAAACATGCTGTTGTTGGCTTTGATTCAGCGTGACAAAATGATTGTGGTGTTGAAGTTTAGATCAACAATGTGGTCGGTTCGATTTCCTTCGCCATATTGTTGTAGATGCTTTGGGAAAGTAGGCCTGCTTCATCCACATTTTCCTCAGTTCACTTGTCTGTGAAAATATGTGTCTCACTATAGGCAGTGAATGTCGTCACACAAGGCTCCCGTTTTGTCATGGCAGTTGGTACTGCCTCGCTATTCTCGAAGTGTAGTATATGCTGTCGATTTTTTTGTATATACATATATGGCGTCTATGAACACGGATGAGAAAAAAAAAGTGGTATAGGTTTTCTGATCAGAATAAGTTTGATGCACTTTTCGTATATAGTCAACAAAAGCAATTAAAGTATTGATGCATCATGCAGAGTTAATGTAATTGATGATGGTAAGAGATCCCATCGTTAATGCCCTAGCTCTCAAGAAATACAGAGGGTGTATCTAACTTAATGCTCTACGAAAATGCTCAAAGGTAGCCAATGACGAAGGCCTCGGAGGGGTTGAATTTACATTAAATAAACTCATATATTCCAGATTCGTGACGAAAACAGTGAACTCTTGCTGTATTGCAGCTGTCTGGACAATGGCCATTGGATATGGTTCCATCACCTACTCGACGACCCGCTACAATCCGGCTCTTCCATGTGTGGGCACCTTGCAGGTACCCTTGACCACAACATTATATCATTTCGTCCTGTGTGACATGAACTAATACAGAACTTTATGATTACCTAAGAGCACCTGGGTTTTTGTCTGCTGAGAGCATAGTTACATTTTTTTTTCTTTAAATGTGGGCAAATGAAATTTGGGCATCATAAGGTTCTTCACCTTCTTTCCAGAATTTAGTTTCACGCAACCGTAATGCTGTCCTTAGCCAAAGTCTGCCAAAGCCAGATGACAAGGGAAATAACGCGTCCGTTTTATGTGTAGAAGTCATGTTCTCGGAACAACTAGACAGTCTAATTTTTTTTTTTTAGTTGCTGGACCAAGATATTCCAGACATTCAGATACTTCCTTTGACATCTTCAGTCCCCAACTGTTTTTCATTTAGCATTTTCGGGAAAAGTCACATTACAATTGATTGAATGCAATATAAATAATATTATAGGGGTAGTACATATTCCTAGGTAGTTTCGGGAAGCTGAGGACATGGAAGGGAAATAACCGTCTATTTTATAACTAATGAACAGAGTTAGTATAGCTCACATGGTTAACTTCCCCTGAAGTCTCCTCGAAGCGTTCTGTGGTAATAGACAGTCTGGTTCGCAGATCTAGGGCTTGTTCAGCTTAATCTGTCCAACGCACGGATTAAAAGTTATTAATGTTCTCGTTAGTATATAATGACATCCTGTTTTTAGCCAATTAGGAGTCGGTCACCTTAATTTCAACTGAATCCCATCTTGAGAATGTTTCAGGATTTTGCTGTTTCCGTGGAGGAGATACGGTGGAATCTGTATCCATCGTAAAACTTATATTAGTGCGTTAGTGCTGAATGGACCCTCAGTGGTGGTCAACATGCACAGTTATTTAAAAACTTAGCATTAACGATGGTATTTATTCAGCGTAAGAATTATATTAGTACGTTGGTGCTGAGTGCATCCATAGTAGCTTGAACATGTAAAGTTAATGTTTTTGTTTTTTTTTTATGGTAGGAAATCCCAACTTCATGCGCACGCTCTCAAATGGCATTCTTACGATGATAAGTGATCTTACCGTTAATGCACAAGTTCTCAATTAACTTGGTGGCTGTCCTTGTAATTTTTTTCGACAGTAAGATCCCAACGTTAATACGCAAGCTCTCAAATGCAATTCTTACCGTGATAAGAGAAATTAACGGGTGCAAGTTCTGTGTTAACTTGGTGCCTGTCCTTGTAATTTTTTATTCGAGGGTAAGAGATCCCAACGTTAATTCGCAAGCTCTGAATGATGTAATAAGAGAAATTACCTGGGGCAAGTTCTGAGTTAACTTGATGGCTGTCATTCCGCCAACAGGTGGATCTTTGGATGCTGACAATATCCCACCCCACTGTGGTCTTCGTCGGCCTGTTTGTCTGCCTCGTCTGCTACGTGCAGATCCTGCGTGTGGTGTTCAGGCAGAAACGGAAGAGGGTCGCCTTGGCGCCATCAGCATGGCGAAACCCACGTTCCAAGATCCCGCCAGCTATAGAAACCACGGTCACAAGTTCAGACTACACTGCTGGTAGAATGTTGCTCCTTGTTTTAATTTGATGGTCATGTCGATCTTACTGCTGTTGCCTCTGTTCTTGCCATTGCTGTTGTTCTAGCAGATCGTCACGCTCATTCCATTTGAGAAATTCAACGCGTTCGGTCTGTTGCTCAAAGCAAAGAAATGAGGCATAATATATGGTTTAGGTTGAATTTTTGTGATGTAGTCTAATAACAAGTCAAAATTCTACCTTGATGTCATAGATAAAAAAGATAAATGAATATCACTGTAGTATGGATTACTTAAATCATCCAATTTTTTTTTTTTAAAAGGCAAATGTGGAATGAGCGTGACTCCAGATTGAGCATAACTTGGATCCTTTGAAATAAGTCAAAAATAGTGTCTCACAGCCAAGTTGTGTTTAGTTAATAATAGAAAATTGCCTGTGGCCTCTCAGGGTAAGTAAATCTGAGAGTGCGTCGGCTTCTCGGCTTCAATAACGAAATATGCCGGACTTTTGGGGTTTGGCCTTTGATTCTAACTATCACGATCAGTGAAGTTCTTTGGAGAGTCCTATGATACTGGCTTTAAATGATGCATTAATCTACATCTTAACTTATTCAGTTACGGTTGAAAACACACACACACACACACACACACACACACACACACACACACACACACACACACACACACACACACACATATACATACATACACGCACACACACATACACACACACATACACACATACACACATACACACAATGTTTTTTCACATAGGGACAGAAGAAGTCTCAGTCACTGAAGTCACCTACATGGGTTAGTGCTTCCTTAGATTGCTTATTCTACAATCTGTCTCGATAGAGCGGTTTTTCAATCGTTTTACCATTTCTGCAGGGGCGCTGACTGTGGATTCGCAGACGGATGATTGGAAGATTTTAGCCCACCCCACAGAGATATCGCCTCATGTTAATGAGATCTGCAGAGACAACCAGGACACCATACTCGGCATGGACTCGGCAAACTTCATCCCAACTAATCTAGTATACGCCCAGAGTGCAGCTGATCCAAGTTTGATATCCATTCACGAGACTCATGCTCCATTCGGCGCAGGAAAAGATCAGTCTGTCGCAAAGACCAAGAAACCACCGGCGAGCGGCCGGGCCGAGCGAGAGACTAAGATGGAAACGAAACTGGTGAAAACTTTTGGAGTAATCGGCACGGCTTTTGTTATTTGTTGGCTACCTTTAATTTTTGTAGCTGTTTTGATGGGGAAAGTTCCAATTCCGTACGAATTTATTACCGTGGCAACTGCTATGTCCTCGGCCAACTCCGGGATTAATTTTTTCATATACGCCGCTTTTGACAATCGATATCGGTCAGCTTTTGCAGACATCTTATGTGGCTGCTGTAGGCGCAAGACAGTTTAGAGCGTGGCTATATTGAACAGTAAGATACAGACCTGTAATGGGATTGGAACCTTTTTTCTTCTATGGGCTTTATAAGCATTTTGAGCCGTCCTCTGAACCCAAAATTTTAGCTTTCACCCACACCCATAGCAAGCCCATTGAAATTCTGAGCTTGGTTACATTTTGTAAACAGTCCCTACCTTTTTCATTGGTCAACGCCAAAACCCCCTCTTCCTCCGCCTAAGCACACATTTGACCTGACAGTTCCAGCCCAGTGCCTGACAAAATAAAGTAAAATGGACAGTTTCCCATTAAATCAAAATTTGCCCCCTGGAGCCCTTGTCACCGGAAAGGGGGCATGCCAAAAGAGGGAGATAAACTACAACCCCTATGTAGTAGGAACCAATAGTGAAAGTAGAATCACAGGCCTGTAACCAGTAGAACTCTAAAGAAACTTGGTCCTCCAGAGTTATTGTATTACTGCCTGAGGTATCTCGGCGCCGCAGAGGAGAATCGAGAAAGGGGCAGGGAAGGATACCAAGTGTCTACTGAACAGTTATTTTATTGTGTGTGTTTATCCACTCCATCCCTTTTTTTCTCTCACTCTCTTCCTCAGGCATAACAAGAACTGTAGTTCCCGCTTGTGAATAGTCCCTCGTACACACATGTTGATGACGTCATCCGCTAGCAAAATTTTGTTTTGTTTCCGGGATGGGATTACCAGTAACCGTAGACGGACCTAGAATTTGTGAACTATTTTTGTTTCCTTTATTCAGGGATCTTATATAACTACAAATGGAAGGCCTATGATGACCGATGTATCATTTTGTATTCTTACACCAACTTTGAGGTCTGTAGTTTTGACAGTTTGTGAAAAAAGAGTGACACTTGGAGGCAGAAATGAAATATTCCCAAATATTTTACCTAATGCCAGAAACCCCTTCAGAAAAAAACAAAAAGATCCAACGCAGTATTCTTAAGCGTCAACGCATACATGCCCTACTCAGAGGTGTACTTTTTCTTCATGTTTGAGTGGGTTATAGTTGCTATTTTTTTTTTCTGAAACTTCTCTACACATGTATTCTCTTGATTTGTCATCTGCATTAAATTTAATATTTTGGCTCCTGAATGCCATAAAGGATGCGTTCAGCACAGGTGTTCATCAAGGAAACTCAAGACAAAATCGTCATGCGTTGAAGAATAATTTTTGTCTCTTAAACTTGAGGAAACAATAGCAAGGCTTTCTTTAATTGAAGCTTTCGTGTTTAAAAAAGCCACGCATTAAATCAAGGAGCAGACACCTTATATGTTCCTATATAAAACTTTTGAATTCAGGATTGGATCGGAAATCTTCTATTCCTTCTAAGTTTATGCGTGTATTTACTTATGTCTACTTCGTCGAAATATTGCCGAGTTCCAAGTCAAACGGTTTAATAGTCAAAGTTGATGTTTTAACCATTCTTGTACTTTTTTTTACCCTCTTTACTTTGCTTGCCTCCTGATTCCTCGTGAGGCTATGCCTAGAATGAGTATTGCAGTTGTCCTCTGTTCAATAAAAGGGAATGCAAAAAAAAAAAAAGACGTCCTAATTCTATACTTTCATATTCGGTGTTTTTCTTTTCCGGTATTTTTGTTGTGTTTGCATTTGTATTTAACTTAAAGAACACCTTGTTTCGAATTCAGCACAATATAAAAAGTACATAAAACGTTGAAAGAGATTATTAATTGGACACCTCGCTGCAATAACAATGTAAACTGGAACAAAAAAAAATACAGACTCGTTTATTAAAGCCAGTGACTATCTTTCTTTTCGATTGTGTTGCAAAAAAACTCTAGAAAATTCTTCTGACATACGTGCTTTATTTATAGTTTACACCCGCTAAATATGGTTAGTTTACTTTTTTTTGACGGTCTTTTTTTTTAAGATCATTGTTATTTCGTGATAATTATCTTTAAATTGGAACAGCCCAAGCTGGGTCGAAATCTACAGTAACTGACACGCCGAGCTGTCATGGAGATCCTGATAATACATTGTAGACTGAGTTCATGTCATGAAGGGATCGATTTTATAATGATTTGTCATACAGAATCCTAATTGTAAATCCAAGGTTTGTTGTTGTTGTGTTGATGTGGTTGTTGTTAAAGTTGTTGTTGTCTCGTCGTCGTCAACCTATTGTCATCTCAACTGTCACCGGTCCCACCTTTCCACGGTTCTACATGTTGTTGATATAAAATGATTAATTCATAGCAAGCAATGAAGTTTGATGTACATCATTTCCTGTTAGCCCAAATGGATAGTTTGTCACTTTTGTTGGATCTTAATTGACAGTGTCAACATGCAAAAATAAAGTGTGAAGTCTGTCTTAACATTGCACCGTTTACACTTTTTTTTTTGCCTTTCATTTTTTTTTCTGTAGGTTATTTTTGTGCGAATGTTTCTCTATACCACAACATGTTGTGTTCGTGTGTACATATGTGTTGCTGTCAGATAGGTATATCAAGCTTGATAAGATATTCTCCTCAATACAGCACAGTACAAGAAAATACGTCACGATACAATAGAGAGCAGCACAGAACAGCACAATGCAGCATAGTACAGCACAGTACAGTACAGTACAGTACAATACGTTCAGTACACTACTGTATTGTGCAGTGCAGTGCAGTGTTTAATGTACAGTATAGTATAGTTTGTTTTAGAGTGTGGTTGTTATTTTCCTTCTGTTCTGCACTGTATGGTACCTTACAGAACAGTGCAGTGCTGTGCAGTGCTGTACAGTAATTTATTTCCACACTGTCCAAACGCAATCATGTAACCAAGTAATCATGCAGCAGTATTACTTACACTCCATACACATAAAAGAAAAAAAGAAGTAGCATCTCAATATTCGAACACTTTAATGGTCTTCGAGAATTATAATAGTCGTGTTTGTAATACGTCATATTACATACATCAATGATGAACAACAAACTTTGTAAAAGTGTATCAAAACATGTGTATAAACAAGTATCAAAACAAATTTGAAGATGTTGCGTTTCATTTGTGGGATTTGAGAGTCGGTGTTTCTTGTGTGTTGGAGGAGTCTAACACGCACGAATCAACCATTGTCTTCACATTGTTTTGTTAATAAACATCACGTATAGGAGAACTCGTACAGCATTTAATAGTGCACTAATAGTGCACGTATTTATAGCAGTCAATGTGCATTACTTAAGGGGAGGCATCACCCTTTTCCAGAGATTGTGATACATAGTGTGCAACTTATCTCCACGAACGTACTGGATTTCTGCGCAAAATTACACGCCAAAGTGCTGAATGGTGTATTCTTCTTCCTCAAGGGTGATGATCTTAGAACAAGTGTCTTTAGCAATGGCACTATTAGTATGGCATCAGATTTCTCTCATGTGTCCTAGATAGCTTGATGTATGATCCTATGGAGGCTTTTTTTTTTACTTTCTGTCTTGATGCAGAATAATCAGAAACTAGCAACACCCTTTGATGATAAATGAAGTAACTTCATATCCAGACAGAAATTCAGGAAAAACTTCCATAGGATCATGCATAAACGTGTCTGAGAGAGTGGATGAAATCAGGGATAAAAAAAACTTTATTGATGCCATCGCAAATAACAGTTGCTCTAAGATCATCACCCTTGGAAAAGAAAAATGCACCATTCAGCAATTTGGTGTGCACGTTTGCGTATCAATCCATTGCATTCATGGTGACAAGTTGCACAACATGTCACGTGCCCTACATCCTTTGGAAAAGGGTGATGCCTCCCCTTAAGGTAGCTATCAACTGTACAGTGTAATAAGTCAAACCGCACTTGTCACCGTAGCAATCGATAAAATCTATAAGTGTACATAATTATGTCAGTGTAGAAAATGGATTATGTCAAAGTGCACCAGTCACTGGGAGACATTAACCTAAGCTATGTGTACTAGTCAGAGTATGAAATCGATAATGTCAAATGCACCAGTCATTTGTAACTACTAATCTAAGCGTGCACTAGGCAGCGTATAAAGTCAAAAATATCAAAGTACACTAGTCAGTATATAAAACTAAATATGCCAACGTGCACTAGTCAGTATATGGCTATGCCTGCCAATCTAAGCTATGTACGCTAGTCAATGTATAAACTCGAAAATGTCAAAGTGCACTAGTCAATATATAAAACTGAAAATGCCAAGGTCCACTAGTCAGTATATGGCTATCCTTGTCAATCTAAGCTATGTACGCTAGTCAATGTATAAAATCGAAAATGTCAAAATGCACTAGTCAGTATATAACACTGACAATGCTAACATGCAATCGTCACTATGCAGCTATCTACATGAGGTATGTGCATTAATCAATGCAACAAATAGATTGTTCCGATTTGGAGTGTACAGCTGTAAATATTGACCTAAGCTATCTATCTTAGGCATAGAGCTATGGCAAAGATTTGCCTTTATTTTACTGGAGTTAACACACTAACTACAAGCAATCACTCATTTCGTCTTAATTAAGGGGAGGTGCTATCCATTCCCATGGGTTGTAGAGTACTCGGTGTGCAACTTAACATTATGAGTGCATTGGAGCTTCTATATAAATTTTCACACCAAAGTGCGGAACGGTGTATGTTTCTCCCTTAAGGATGATTATCTTAGGACAACAGTCATTTGCAGTAATAGCAGTTGTTTGACGGCAGATTTCACCCACTTCGCTTAGAATCTTTTATGTATGACTCCACTGAGGTTTTTCTCGATTCTCTATCTGACTCACAAGTACGAAGAATTAACAGCACTCTCTGGTATAAAGCGAAGTAACTCTGTGTCTAAATATAAATTGCAGGAAAAACTTTGGTAGGGTCATAAAAAAAGGTATCTAAGAGCCATGGGTAAAATCTCAGGTCAAACAGCTGCTGCTGCTGCGAATGATGGTTGTTGTCCTAAGATCATCACCCTTAAGAGACAAGCATGCACCATTCAGCACTTTAGTGTGCAATTTTGTACAGAAACTTCAATGCTCTAACGGTGATAAGTTGCACATCATGTTATCTGTATTACAACCTCTGAGAAAGGCTAGCACCTCCCCTTAACTGTCAACATACTTCCTTCTCAGTCAATATGAATGTTTCTTTTTCCAGTGTCATCTCTATCTGTAAATGGAATGGGGTTAACATTAATGTATCAGTGCACCCAGCCTCTCCTGTCCATCTAAACGATAGTTGCTAATATTCTTATGACATAACTCAAGAACTTTATGATAATGATTACAATCTTTGTGAGGTTGCTAGGTATTAATGCATCCTTTATCACTTTTCTTTTCTGAATGTATGATCCAGACATGAGTCAATATTCAGTAATATTTGCGTAAAGTCCATATACCTTAAAATGTCTCCAAACAAAACAAAAGCACTTACATGTTGACCAAATAATGTGTCTGGTTTTCCCTCCTGTCTGTCCAATCCTCTCCAGTCAGGTCAAATAACCTTGTCACCTCTGGACTGGTCCATGTGGACTTCTATAAGTATACGGCAGAGTTCCCATAACTGTCTTCCTGCGGTCCTTGTCGTTCGCCAAAGGGAATCTTTGTAGGCTAACAAGTCTGCAGTCTACTCTATGAATGGCCATGTACCGACCATTATAATTAGATGAAAGCGAATATGAAATGGGTGGCATCTGAATGATAAGTTAACAATATATACGAACTATCTGCGACGTACTAACCAAGAAATGGTAAACGAATTTTAAAAAAAAAGGGAAATTACTTTTTCAACGCATGGTACTGAATTTATCATTTCACGCCAATGCAATGTCCATAGGCCATATTCAGCCTCAATGTTCAAGGCAGAATCCCACTGAATCGGCGTGATATCTCTATCCCTTGACTGCAAACCCCAGTGTCCCAGTAAGACTCCTTTAACCAACTCTTTTTTGGTCTCTTTCTCCTTCGCATTTGATCTGATACTTGGGACCGCTTTGCTCTGCTTTCTGTTGGTGGATCATGTCTCGGACACGGTCAATGAGGAAATCGATTGGATTCGCAGGCAGATTGACCAGGAGAGAGGCCAGGAGATCCTAACCAGGAAACAAAAAAAAAATGCAATGCCAAGTTCAAAAGCATGAAATCTAACCAGCATGGCTACGGGAGCAGGTAACGGAAAACTGAGGACATGAAAACGCTTTTTAAGACATAGGAATCACTAATCACGCTACTCTATAAACTCCATCCAGAAGCGACATAGCGGGGAAAGCAGGTCAATTTCGATGTTACGATCTTTAATGATAAGCCAGTTTAGACTGCACTCTCAAAATTCGACGATCGTCGAAAATACTAGTGAGTAGGTCATATCGGAAAGTCGATGTTCGTCGAAAATACTAGTGAATAGGTCATATCGGAAATTCGATGTTCGTCGAAAATACTAGTGAATAGGTCATGTCAGAAATTCGGATGTTCGTCGAAAATACTAGTGAATAGGTCATATCGGAAGTTCGACCTACAAGGGCTCTGCTAGGTTTGACAGTGGTGCTTGAACCATTGTGATGACTCCAAACTGAATATTTTAAAGGGGATGGAGGAATGTAACAGCAAGCTTATTGACTCTTTAGAAGGAGACGAAAGAATGTAATAGTAGACTATTGACTCTTTGGTGGGGGAGGAAGGAATGTAATAGCAAGACTACTGACTCTTAGGCAGGGGATGAAGGAATGTAATATAGCAAGACTAGTGTCTTAGGTAGGAGATGAAGGAATGTAGTGGCAAGGATAAATGTGCGAGGGTTAGGAACAATTAGAGTTTGTTTGTTTTGGTTTTTTTTAAAGTTGTTGTTCTAAAGGTCAAAGTATACCAACCTGAAAGAGATCGTGGACATGATGAGCAGCCAAGTACTCCTTCTGCTCATTCTCAGGGTGAGTCAAAGCTGATGGTTTTTCTGTTGGCGCCCACTCAGCTTCTTCTTTTCTGACTTTCTTTTCACGATACTCTCTTGGGACCTTTTGCACTTCACGGTAAGTGGCTCTCTCTTCTTCCGCCTCAAGGGCCCAGTATTCTTTCTCCTGCTCCTCCATAGCAGCCAAGCTCTCTAGATATCGCCTTTTCGTCATTTGAAGACTGTCCTCCAGTACCGAACTCCGTTGGACAGCAGAGGAAAAACGTTCAGATATTCGAGTATCCGATGGGGCTAGGCAGGTCACCGCCTCAAATCTTGCAGCCAGACTGGTATCCTTTGGCCGCATCCTGGTCGCCCTCTGCGCCTTCTTGAGATCCTCATCTTTCTTCCTATCTCTCTTTTTTTCAGATATGCTTTTCCGTCCTCTCTTTCTCTTTTTGGCTGCTTCCTCTGGAGATAGCGCCCCTTCGTCCGCAACGAGCGTCCCTGATCCTATTGGTGGCAGAGGTGGGATGCCAGTTCGAAAATCTTTTTCGCCCGGTCTTGCTGCCCTACGGAAGGCAGTCTTGACGTCTTCGGTGTCGGTCAGGTCCTCCTCCTGAAAAGTAAGATACTAGACTAATGATGCTTATTAATATGTAATGACTAAGACTTTTAGGGATGAATAGCAAATGCATGTTATTTGGTGGTTTTTTTTGGTGGGGGAGGGGG
>JAWQUT010000559.1:370438-383298 GCA_033807755.1 Ellobium chinense | reverse complement strand
GGCGAAACTGGTCCAAAAAACGTGTTCTGAAAAAGGGAGGAAGACTATCCTAAATTCAGCGGGCTTATTGGCATTGCTAAACATATATACGTGTCTTGCAGTGTATTGTGATCATACATAATTGCATTGTAAAAAGATACGTGTTAAGGTGATCCACTACTCTACCTTTGTAGAGTTTAGTACATTACTGTGGTGCGCATTACCCCATTCCAATTCACTACATTTTATAGGCAAAATTGCGCACCAGAGTGTTGAACAGTGCATTTTTGTTTGTTGTTGATAGTGATCTTAGAAAATTGTTATCCTAAAGTACATTCGTTACTTCACAACCAGATTTCACACATGTATCAAAGACACATTAAGGCACATAATTACAGAGGGGTTTTTGAATTGTGTTTCTGAAGAAAAAGTTAGATGGAACTAATGAAAAACGCTGTCTCTCAAAATAGTACAACGAGAATAAACATCACAAATATAAAATGCTTCTGTAAGTATGTGCATTACTATGTCTTTGATACATGTGTGAAATCTGGTTGTGAAGTAACGAATGTACTTTGGGATAACAGTTATCTAAGATCACTATCCACAACAGACAAAAATGCACTGTTCAGCACTCTGGTGCGTAATTTTGCATATAAAATGTAGTGACTTGGAATGGGGCAATGCGCACCACAGTAAGTTACTAAACTCTACAAAGGTAGAGTGGCCTAATAAAAGCGTAGAACATAAACATCGGTCCAAAGAGGGGCGAATCATTCAGTCAGACAAGGTGAGATCAACCCCTCAACTGGCCAATCACTCGATGAAATGCAAGCACACAGACCAACATCTCGGCTGTTTTGTTGTTGTTTTTTTACGGGACAGACACCATATGAAAGACTGTATTACTAGTTGGATCTATAGTCTTGGATATGTAGGTCATCATTGAGAAGTATACAGCGGTGCCAAACATGTCTGCTCTTTCCAGTACGCCAGCCAGTTTCCTTAAGACGAATACATTGCTCAGCGACGGATCCTCTATATACACTACGGCTCTTCCAATGAAGTCAGTGTCCTGAAAATGAAGAAGGAGTTTCTTTGTTTTGCTTTGTTTGTTTCTTTATCTATTTGTTATTCTGTGGTCCAGTAGTAATTGAACCCCTCCTCTATTTCTCCTTCTCCCAGTGCTTTGATACCATTCTTTTCATATGTATGGAAAGTCTTGTGGAGTTTCTTTGTTTTGTTTTTGTTTGTTTGTTTCTTTGTTTGTTTGTTAGTTTGTTTGTTTCTTCTTCTCTGGTCCAGCAGTAATCTTTATATCCATAGCTTCAGATATAATATGGTGTAATTTAGAAACTGATTGAAAGATGGGCAAGATTTAGAAAGATACGGCATGAATGGATGAGGAAGACAGAGGAGGATAAATTATAGTATTGGCTTTTGTATGCAAATCTAGGGGATTAGAAAATCTTGTGTTTTCCAGATTGATATAGGATCCTATTTGAAACGTTCCGGCTATAGACTAGTTGGTACGTGTACCTGGAAATTATATAAACAATCCTGTTTTTTTGGTCATTTCTTTCTTCCTTTTAGTATATTTTTTTCTGTCTTTTTTTTCTCATGTAATGTACTCATTGTGTTTTTTCTGGAGATTGTTTTTTTTTTTTGGTAATGAATAAGTCTGTCAAAGTGTGAAGTGAATTAATTGACTGGCGCCTATTAAAGATCTTGAAGTTGAATTTCTTTCTTTATTTGTTTGATTGTTTGTGTGTTTGTTTAATGTTGGTTGGTTGGTTGGTTGGTTGGTTGGTTGGTTGGTTGGTTGGTTGGTTGGTTGATTGGGTGCTTGCTTGCTTGCTTGCTTGCCTGCCTGCTTGCTTGCTTGCTTTCAGCACATAAGTACAATTACCGTTCATTTACACCTTTCTGGTTGTAAGACTATTTTATTTATCGTATGGCCTCGACTTTGGCGAATATTCAATCATCGTGTTCATCTATGGTCTCTTCATTTAGTTATTTATTACCCAGCTATATTATTTTGTTTATAGTCCCATCTTCAATGAAAGTTGAATTATATTAATTTTTTATGATCTCATCTTCGATGAATGTTTAGTATGTTGTTTGTTTATGGTCCTATCTTCAATCGATATCCACTTATACTATTTTGTTTATGGTCCCATCTCCAATCAAAGTTGAGTCATATTAATTTTTTTATGATCTCATCTTCGATAAATGTTTAGTATGTTGTTAAAGTTTGTTTATGGTCTTATCTTCAATGAATATTCAGATATCTTGTTAGCTAGCTCTTAACCTAACATTGAGTGTTTTAAAGTGAAGAGCTGTAGATACATTCTTGCCAGCAGAAATTTACCATCAGTTCTACTTAACTGCTCTTACCCAGTCTCCCATCAGACAGTCCAATCCCAAAGATCAGTGCGAATAATTTATTATATACAAGCAACTAGAGCGAGTTTTTTGTTTTGTTTTGTTTCTTTGATTGTTTGTTTGTTTGCTTTGCCATCTGCCATTGGAATCAGAAGCGTTTCCTAATGTGATATGAACCTCTCATCGTCCAAGTGTGAGCATGGTTTGTTTTGGTCAGTTCATTCTGACTCCGTACGATGAAGATGTGTCTGTGCCGTTGATAAAGGTTATTTTGTTGGGTTTTTTGTAGTGTGTGTGTGTGTGTGTGTGTGTGTGTGTGTGTGTGTGTGTGTGTGTGTGTGTGTGTGTGTGTGTGTGTGTGTGTGTGTGTGTGTGTGTGAGTCATATGCGTGCAGGAATGTGTATGTACTCGTGAAAGCCAGATATATTGTCATTATTGTAAATTGTAAAGATAAAGATAGAACATGAAATCAATGTTTATTTAGCCTGGAAAAGACTACGTTTTTCACTGCCATTCAATATTATATTCATTCCCGATACTACATACAGTAACTGTAGTAGGATTATCATTGATGCTTGTGATGATTTTCCTAAAGTGAATAATAAAGGTATTTGTATCTGATCTCATTTCATCCGGCCTCGACTCTTCTCGTCTCGTCTCGTCTCGTCTCGTCCTTTTATCTCACCTGTGGTGAAAACTCCATAATCAGGTCGAAAATGGCCTGGACGATGCAAGGGTCTGTCCTGATCAGCAGTGAAGGGTCTAAGCCTTGCTGCCCTGATAACAGCCTCTCTGCTTTCTTCTCAACACTTTCGATTTCGACGTCAGCTTCCGCTTCCGCTTCCGCTTCCGCTTCGACCTCGGCTTCGGCTTCGGCTTCCGCTTCCACTTTTGCCGCCTCTGGGATTTTGGCGGCTCTTCCAGCAGGCCTTTTTTTCTTTTCCTTTGCGGGAGGAGGGGCTTTTTCTACTGGCTTTTGGGGTTTCTTCTTCTTAATATGTATTGCCTTCTGTGCCACGGTCTGGATTCCTGGATATCCAGAGATACCTATCGGCAAAAACGATAAAGATAGATTCTATACTGCTTTTTAATAAAAACGGTATGTACAAAAGTATTTTAATAATAATAATAAAAGTGTGGTTTATAAGTCTCATATCCAGGCTAATGCTCACCCACACGACTTCACACTTGTATGGCCCTAACAGGCCAAATCATTGTACGGTTCTCCTCAACTTTCTGGGAAGTACACAGTGCCTCTGCTATTAACAGGCGCTGATCACTCGCATTCTGGCAATATCTTTCATTGCCTGTGGCTACGTACTCATTTTACAGACGGGTGGACTGAGGAAAATATGAATGAAATGCTTTCCCAAGGTACCCAAAACACGACGGTTGTCAGGAATCGAAACCTCGACCTCTACAGGAAATAACACAACGTTTACGCTGGGCTGCTTCCTAGTATATAAAATAACCAGTGGCATGAACCATTGGCTTTCTCAAAACCTATAAAACTACCTTTGAGTTCTCCAACGTTTGTCTGATTTAGAGTTTTACTGCGCTTCAGCACGATTACGGCTATATGGCGAGTGTACGAGAAGCTACGAAAGAATATCCCAAATGAAAAGATAGAGAATGTACATAAAGGTTTCAACATGCCGGGTTTGGCCTAGATTTGACGTATTCGGTCTTTTCACCTCAAACAACAATTTAGGTTATTTTGTCGGCAATGGAGGAAACAAGGATAGGAATAAAAAAAAAAGCACTGTATGTGGAACAATGTGGCCCAATTTTTCCGACATTGATCCAAAATTAGTGGTTAAGATATCACCATTCTTCATCCTCTGAGCCTGTCTGCTTCATCAGTCTCTCTAAAGACTTTCTGCCAGGATTGTGAAATTCAGATCAAGTTCATTTCACTGAGGAAAATAAGCCCTACGATCAGGTTCTACTCAGTTCTATGCAAATTTCATTTTCACATCAAATCAATTCCTCTTGGTTTTAGAATTCGTTGTTCGATTCTGGTCTTTGACGTAGTCTAGATGTGAACTGAACTGAAATTTAAATGGAAAACTAAGTTCAGCTCAAGCACCCAAAATAGCTGCAGTTCAGATCCATTTCAGCTTCTCCAACATAGATATTAAGCTCAGATTAAGTTCACGTCAAGTTCTACCCAACCCCGGGGGAGAGGGGGAGGGAGGGGGGTTATTGACTGGAAGGCATTGAGTATGTTATGGCTGAAAGATTTTGCTGTACATGGTGGGATTGTGTCTTGCTGATAAGTTTTTATGTCATGGTTGCATTTTTTCCCCTTTCTTATGGTGTTGGATTTTGCGTCAATGAAATGTAAAGCCGTGCTTGGCCTATGGCCTAATAAATAAACGATGGAATTGTAGCTCAGATGGGCCGTCATCTGCGGGACTCTTTCATTGACAATTTTCTTTGGATCTTCCTTGGTTGTTTTCGTTTCATCACTTAAAGATTCCCTAAGTTCAACTCTCAGTAAAACGTGCTTGTTTGGGTTATTTTATAGCGCCTTTTTGGTTGTAAGGCTAACTTATTAAGTATAATTTTCTCATCGATTTTGCAGGCAGCCATACCAAAATCTACTCTGCTACAGTTTTAAAATCGGTTAAAGATGTTTAACGTGTCCATCGTGCACTCGAGACTTCTTAGTTTTTCGTCCTTATCCTAACAGATGTCTATAAAATGGATAGATCTAGCTGACTATACATACGGGAAGATTTTGTCTGAACTTCAGTGATCAAGTATTATAAATGACAAAGGTGCTGTGCGCATCTCAGGATGTTGATAATATCATTGAGGGATCTACTCTGAAATAATGGCGCGGGGAAGTCGCGAAAGCGGGCATTAATCAGGGTAAGTCATTTATAAACTCATTATTATTGCAGTTATACTCATCATCATTATTATTACAGCTTATGACTTTCCAACTTTCTTCCAAATCCAAAACTCATCCATAAAGACACTTTTTAAAAAGTACAGAAGGTTCAGCTGACAGAAGACAAACCAATAAATCGAGAAGTCATGAAAGAAACTTATAATAATTACTGTATATTTGTTTTCGTATTCGAGCGGTGCTCCCTCACGCAGCCTACAGTTTTCTCTCTGTTCATTTGTCATGACTATTGATAAATATTTCATTGAAATTTATCCTTTTCCAGACTTATTGTTTTTTTTCCTGAGAGGAAAAAGTCGGTAACTGGGCTTTCTTTTTTTTTTCTTTAGTATCTACAAGTTTACCTAATATTTTTTGTTTTTTTAACATCTATAGTGCAGTACATGTTTACAGAGTGTAGTATGCTTTGGTGTGTGAGCTGAATATTATATAATCTTATTTACTTCTCTATGTAAAGCGCTCAGAGTCTGTATCTACAGGGATGACGCTATGTAAATGCTATGTATTATTTATTCAATTGTAACTCAGATCACAACTGTGGTACGTGGGCGAATAACAGAGTATATATTATATAAACTGGCAACGGGCAGTCGAAGATATAGATTATCCATGTACAGCAGTCACATACATAGCAACTAGGTGATGAATCCAGTTTTAACTTCATCCACAATTACTCTCGTTCACCNGCGTGGCACGCTCCCTTCCTAACGCATAACCTTCAAAACCGCTGTTTGTAAAATTCGGCTGAAAACGTCAACATGTACAATATCCGATACAGAATGTTTAGCATCACTGTCTGCTCACGGAAATTGCAAGATTTGATTAATCAATTTACAAAGTTTGTGCCGCATTTTTCTCTTTGTTTTTGTTTCCGGCATTCATTCTGCCATACATTTCGTCGACTCCAAATAAAACTTTAAAATTTCGTACCGGAAAGACATTGCATTTCGTTTGCCACTGGGAATTTGAACGCACACGCCGACACCTGATCGACGAAACAAAATAACATTTCTCTAGCGGATGGCGTTATCCAAATTAAAATTTACGTACGTGGGAATATTCATAGGCGGGAATCACAGCTGCTGTAATGTTTCTGGTGAAGGGGTGGATGGAAGGGGGAGGGGGAACGTGATAGTTCACTGATGCTTCACATCCCTCCCTCNTCCCTCCCCCTCCCCCCTTCCCGGCAGCGCCGGGATACTTCAGCTAGTTACTGTATATTTGTGTTCGTATTCGAGCGGTGCCCCTTCACGCAGCCTACAGTTTTCTCTCTGTTCATTTGTCATGACTAGTGATAAATATTTTATTGAAAGTTATCCTTTTCCAGACTTATTGTTTTTTTCCTGAGAGGAAAAAGTCGGTAACTGGGCTTTCTTTTTTTTTTCTTTAGTATCTACAAGTTTACCAAATATTTTTTGTTTTTTTAACATCTATAGTGCAGTACATGTTTACAGAGTGTAGTATGCTTTGGTGTGTGAGCTGAATATTATATAATCTTATTTACTTCTCTATGTAAAGCGCTCAGAGTCTGTATCTACAGGGATGACGCTATGTAAATGCTATGTATTATTTATTCAATTGTAACTCAGATCACAACTGTGGTACGTGGGCGAATAACAGAGTATATATTATATAAACTGGCAACGGGCAGTCGAAGATATAGATTATCCATGTACAGCAGTCACATACATAGCAACTAGGTGATGAATCCAGTTTTAACTTCATCCACAATTACTCTCGTTCACCACACAACCATTAAGCAATACAACACCCTGACCGACTCACTGCATACTTTATCTGCAATCTGTTGTATTGTTTCTGTATAATTATCGTAACAAAGAGTGGCATAACTCCTCAGGAATCAGGATCACGTTGACATAATCTATATTAATAAAACGCTTCAGCCAAATTTGTGTCACAGATTTCTTGAGAACTACGTAACGTAAAAACATGCGTTTTTTACCTAAATTCGTAAGAAAATACACAAAAGGTAACTATACACATCAGTCCTCTTTATTTTTTCTACCCTTTTTAAAAAAAAAGAATGGGTATAGCAACAAAATACAATCTCAGATAGATCTTTTCAATCCGCCCGATTCGCCAATCGTCCTTTTTCACGGAGTCTAATGCATTCGTCTATGATATCTTTCGGTGCGCTAGGTATTCTTTCACCGCCGGTGCGTTGCCTGCCTGCCCATTTGTAAAATGGGGTGTTTGTCTTGTTTTACATATTCTGGTTAGTGAGTTAGACTGGTATTATTAATGAAACTTTAGTAGTACAATTTCAATAGTCTATATTTTCCCAGGGTCGTTAGAATGCTTGTATTTCTACTTCCGAACAGTTGTTTTGCCTTGTACATTGTCATAATATTCGGGTGTACATAGTATCTTCTTTTCAAAAGCCTGCGTCTTTCCTGTGAAAACAGACCAAATGCTTGGCTTACCTCTCCATTTGCCGTATTCCCGACCAATCGTTTCGGCCGAAGGGGACAAGAGGGTCATACGATTGTGGTGGCGATTCTTGCCCTGTACGAAAATATCGCACAGCTGACTGTCCGGGCGGTGCTTCTCATCCCTCAGCTTGAAGTATTCGGCCCAATGCTCTTCTTCCGGCGAATCTGAATCCGAGTCAGAGTCGAGACCTCTAATCTTGGCTGCCTCGTCGATCTCCTTGAAGACCTCCTCGAAGCTCAGATTTTCCACCTCTTTGGCCACGCCTCCTTTTGAACGTTTCTTTGGGCCTGACATGGCTCTTGTCGTTTGGATTCGACTATTTCGGTTTTTAGAGGTCGTTAATCTTTGCCTGCAATGTTTCCGCCTTTTAGTTTAAGACTGCGGCGATCAGTCCGTACTGTGGTGTGTCCTTCTTTCTATTTAGTTTTAATTTCCAAGACGATCTCTATTCTCAAGACTGTGTCTGCAGCTGAAGACAGCTGTCATAGAGCGGTTCACACTCGATACCCGTAAATCTTTTTTTCATTAAATTTGCTTCTGAAGATTGTCCATATTTTTTTTTAAGGTTGTTGGTGACTGACAGTATCGTCTCAGATTCACTTCACTTCTGTCTTGTAGCAGTAACTCAGTGTAAACCGATAGGGAAAATTTCTTTTTTAACCTTAGATCATTTTGACTCTCTTGGAAAAGTTATCCACCAGTAATTTTTGATCCCGCTGTTTCCAACAGCAGACCAACGCCTCTGCTTACTGTCTGACAGTCAACTACTGATATAACAGTTTACGTCTTGTCGTCTTTAAACGTAAGAACAGCTTGTGTTCCTCATCTTTGTCACTGACACTGAGAGAGACAGGCGTTACCTATTCTGTGAAGACTTTGTTTTCCAATGAAGAAATTTCGGTCAAATGCTGCTTTTGACTTTCTTACAACTGTCTGCCATACGAGACTTATTTGATCGTATGTTTCCTAGTCTAGATCTAAATGTGCCACAGTATTGAAGAAAATGCAATTCCTCAACACAGAATTGGTTGTTCGTTACTTTCGTGACGACAGTAGAATGAGACCACAGCTCGCTCAACCAGTCCAACACTGACTCTTCCCACTTTCAGTCCATCAACTTTGCGACTGCTGCTATCTACAACTCCACCATTTTGCTTATGTATGGTTGTATGGTTTCTCGTGACGTAAGCATGTCCAAAGGAGGTGCGGCACTACATGGTGCGGTGCTGTGGAACCAATATTGTTTTTGTTTGTTTTTGACAGAGAAGCGAGTGCGCGGTGTGCACCTACTAGTCTACATCACCATGTCATCTTGGCATCGTTTCAAAGCCTTCATTTTTTTTTCTTTATGGGCTGAACGTGAGCACATCTTAGTTGAAAACTCTCAGGCATGTCTTTGGTGATAAAGTATCTTATCTTATCTTATCTTATCTTATCTTATCTTATCTTATTATGTAGTTTATTGTAATCGATGTTTGCTTTTCTGATGCCACAGCTATGCAGCTCATCATAACCGGATGCAAATTTACTTCAGTGTTGTGAGTGAAGTTGGGTCTTCGTAATTATTCACCAAGATAGAAAATCTAGAAGTCTCGGCTGGATCATGCAAACAGGTATCCAAGAGACACAAGGTCAAACAACTAGTGTTATTGCAAAAGGCACTTTTTTAAAGAACAGCATCGTCAAGGGAGAAAATTAATACATCTTTCAGCACTTTGGTGTGCAATTTGCAGAGACAATCCTATGCACTTATAGTGATAGATTGCACATCATCGTATCTGCTTTACAACCTCGCAGAAAAAGTAGCACTTTCCCGAAATGGTGTGGATAAGTAGACTATGTTTGCTTGCGAAAAAAAACAATATCTAATACTAATTAGCCACAGCTCATTAGCCAATAAATGGATAATTTGCAATTCTAAACAAAGATTGACTGGTGAGTGCATAGATTATCTTTTTTATTGCATATATATATCGATAGGATTTTAAAATAGTGTTTCCGCTCCATATGTGCGAATAAGCTGTAAATCCATTTAGGCGAACTATAGTTACTTTCCGGGCTGTGATGTCTTTTAGTGTTTAACATTTTTTTCTTTATTCTTTTGCAGAATAAGCATTATGTTTAAATAGATTAAAGTATTCAATACATTTTTATGAAGTAAAATGTGATAATGTAAATTTTTTAAAGATTTCTTCCTCAAGGTTAAGATACATGAAACAAAGGGAACAGACTGATATGGTGTAATGATAATTGAATTTTAAAAATTATAATCCCTCTATCGCTACATATCTTACTGTGTCTTAAATACACGTGTGAAATCTAGTGGTGAAGTAACGCGTTTTGAGATACATCTTCCCTAAAATCAGCATCCGCAACAGTATGGACCATTTCAGGTTAACATTCCGCCAGCTCTTCCCGTTCTACTTTTTGACTTCATGTAGGGTAAAATGTAGGCCTCCGTCATGACGCACATTTTGCACCATTTCGCACGAATGTACTAGATGTTTTACATCGACCTCAGAATGTGCTAGAGCGCTCCAAATGCTTCAACAAGGACAATATCTACCATCTCATCTGTCTCAACTCTTGGACCTGAGAGTATACTCCTTCTGATCGTGCAAATCCTTTACTTCCTTGACAATAGCATCTTACTTGTTTCCGTAGGGCGGAAGTCCTGTGTCATTTATGTTGTCCAAAATTTCGGAAATCACGTGACTGTTTAACTTTCATTCCGAAGCATAGAGTTTATAATAACTCTATGTTCCGAAGTGGTCTATAAGGAGCATTTTTAGCGCTTTGGTGCGCAATTTTTCATATAAAATGTATTGAATGAGAAAAAGACTGTGTGCATCATAGTTTCACATTACAATCAACAATACCAGGGTAGCTTACCCCCCCCCCCCNCCCCCTTAAGGTGAGCCACTACTCTATCATTGTAGAGTTTATAATGCATTACTGTGGTCCGCACTGGCCATTTCCAATTCAATTATGCAAAATTGCGCACCAGAATGTTACACACTGCACTTTTCTTTGATGTGGGTAGTGATCTTAGGATAATTGTATCTGAAATTGCACTTGTTGCTTAGCCATCAGATTTCACACATGATTCTGAGACACAGCAATGCATGTTCTTACAGAAGTATTTTATATTTGTGAGGTTCATTCTCGTTCTGTTAAACACAATATCAAAAATTCCTCTGTAAGTATGTGGCTTAACGTGTCTTTGATACATATGTGAAATCTGGTTGTGAAGTAACGAATGTACTTTAAGATATCGTTTTCCTAAGATCACTATATACAGCAGGAAAAAAAAGCGCTGTTCAGCACTCTGGTGCGCAATTTTGCATGTAAAATGTGTTGAATTAGAAAGGGGCAATGCGCACCACAGTAAATCACTATAACATCAAGGGAAGAGTGGTGGATTGTCTTAAACGAAGTGATCAGGGTTGAATTCGAGACGAAAACTCCAGATGACTTGTGTATTTGATTTATTTTGTAAAAGTATATAAAATTTGCACATCACTGTAAACACTATAATATAAAGAAAAAAAACGTTGTCTCAAAACGAAAACAGACATGATATAAGGACAGTTAGTCAGTTAAATGTCGTCAGTCCATGTCGACTGCTGCCGTCTCAAGGAAAAGAGACCGTATTCGTCAAAGTAGGTCAGATTCACATTCTGGTATCTTTGTATGGAGCAAAATGTTCCCTAGCTCTTCTTCTTTCTTGTAACCTCATTACAGCCCTAGATTGAGTGAAAAAGTTTAAGTGCAACGTGAAAAGTTGTTTTTTTTATTTTCTCATGTGTGCGTCTTTTGTGAGGTTATGATTCTGACACATACGGTCTTTTCTCGTAGGACGGCAGCGTAAGTGCTTCACCGACCTGTCTGACGTCGGTCGATTGCAACGTTTACGTGGTCTACAATTGTTACATTTACTCTATCAGATCTTGGCACTATGGTTACGCCGATAAATAGGAGTAAGTTTCCTTTAGCTAAGATAAGACAACCCAGGTACTAAGCCGAATAACAGTTGAGAATTTGTGCATTAAGGATGAGATCTGTTATCATTGTAAGAATTACATTAACGCCGCATGTTGAACGCTACTAACTACTAAGGGTGCATTCAGCATCTATGCACTAAAGTAATTCTAACATTGGTAACAGATCCCACCTTTAATGCGCAAACTCTCAATTGTCTCTTCATTGCGAACTCTCTCTCCCAGGTAAAGGAACGATGTTGCGTTAGGGTCATTCTTCTGTTTAGCAAGCCTAGGCAATTTCCAATATACTCAGAGCTAACTACACCACTGACGGGAGGCTGAGACATCATTCACTTTGCTTTCACCCTTTGCATCTTTCTCACCTGGTGTACAGGTAAAAATCCCTGTGTATCGACACCCAGAGTCACCAGTAAAACAATGGGCAAACTTTGCTTCATTCCACCATGCGAGGGTAGGGAAGCAAACTATCGTATCTAAACATGACCGTATCTCGAGATACGATAGTTTGCTTCCCTACCCTCGCATGGTGCTCAGAACCCTAGGCTTTACGTCGCGGTTGCCCCAGAAAGTGAGGCTACAATGAGTTAAGAAAGGAACAAGAGAGGAGGACTTAGGGTTTCTTCACATCAGTTTCCAAGTTTTCTTTGTTCATTCGGCAAAATCCTGGGACACTCTCAGGGTTTGCATGACTTTGGACTAAGAACAAGGTTAAGGTTAGGAATGAAAGGGAAAGCTAGATATTGTCCATGGATTCTTCCAAGAGAGCTTTCTCTTGCCTAACCTTGCCCATAACACTAAATCAAGCGCATCTTGGGAGAATCAAGGATTTGGCTAAGTAAAATTAGTCTCATTTGGAAATTTTGATGACGATGTGGCTAGATTATTAATATAGGCGTCTCATGTGACTGAGGTAGATGAGGCTGAAGATCAGGTTTTAATGTTGGCTTACATGATCGCAGAGTCAGAATTAAGAGCCAGTTTTGTGCTAATGGTCTTCGTCTGACATTTTGCCACAACACCAAAGGTAGTATGTACATTGCTGTTCAACCTTGAGCATTGGCGGTAAATACAGAAAACGTCACTGTTGTTTTGAGAGTTTTCTGTGTTGAGAGTTTTCTGT
>JAWQUT010000559.1:341425-359320 GCA_033807755.1 Ellobium chinense | reverse complement strand
GGGGGGGTAGAGTGTGGCCGTGTGGTTTGTGACTTGTACTCAGAAACTGAAGACTGTCAAGTCTAAGGTTTATGTTTCTAACTTGCAAGCTCGGCGGTTTACGTTGTAGTGTCCTTGGAAAAGACACTTCACTTCATTTCCTCTCTCGACTCACGTCTAAATGAGTATCTGGCTTTAGAGCTTGGGGTGGCGGAAAGGNGGGGGGGGGGGGAACCAGGGCGGCGACCAGCGATGACTTCTGTTATGTAAAAAAAAAAAAATCATGTATTTACACAATTATGATGTGTATTGCCCTTTGTGTTTGTATTATGAATGAGATGTAAAACATTGTATGATACTGGAAATCAAAATTCTCTACGTATTTTCGTTTTCGAAAGTGCCAGATCCAGCAACCTTGGGTTGAGCAAGAGAAGGAGAAGATCCGCTCCTGCCTGACCCACTCACTGGTTTCTCAGCAGAGGGCTCTGTTTCCACGCTGGAGGTGCTGGTCACATCAGATGGAAAGCTACTCGAAGGTGGACCACTCGGTGATGACAGTGGTGATGGCTCAGGGATCTCTCGCGGTTTATCCTCTGCCTCCTGCCGATCGGCCAGTTTCTGAATCCATTTTCTCATGGTTCCCAAGGCTTTTTTCACAGTGTTTTCGTCGATGAAATCAACCATTTTCTTGCCTTGCCTGATTACAGAAAAGTATTAAAGGGATAGGGGTAGTTAGTTGCTTCAGAGCCTAAGACGTCTTCGGTATACATGTATATCATATAAGTATAGCAAAAAAAGTTTTGAATATGTATATAATATGTATGGCTTTTTATTCATATTTCATTTTCTCTCCATCCTTTCCTTTGGCCTTTTCTGGAGGAGGACGACGTGCTTTAGATTTCATCATCTCGCCATCCTTTTCTATGACCTGACCTGACAGTTTCTGAGAAAACATCGCAGAAATGTCAAGATTTTCACCCTGCGCGACTCGCCATTACTCTTACTCTGTTACGTCAAAAAGCGAAATAGACTAGGCTCGGAGATGATTGGTCCAGACAGTTTGCGCATGCGCCTGTTCTAATCTTGTGCTAGCTTTATTTTTTTCTTTTTTGCTCTTTAACATCATGCAACACTAGTAATGTCGGGGTACAGAGGGTAAAATGCCGGCATTCCAGAGGTGCTTTCTCACAAATGGTCAGGCGAAAGGAAAATGTACGCGGGTTAAAGTTTTGAAAAGGATACACTGGATTAATTAGGCTGTGAAGCAAATATCTACCCCCGTTTCTTTAAGAAGCCATACATTCAAGGTAGATCTAGGAGTTAAATGAACAATCAAGAAAACTGACACATCTCAATAGCTAGCTTTTCTAGCAGATGTTATATTATCCTTTTTCAGCATAGTCTGCTCTAAGTATATGAACATGCATAGAAATAAGTGGATGAAATCTGGTGTCAGCTAACTAGTATTTATTTCATTATGTAGTTAACATAACAATTCTGTGAAAGAGACATAGGGTGAATAAAATAAGATAATCTACTACATGCAAATCTTTGCATCATCATTACGGTGCAGTAGCAATGTAATGAACCAGCGTGCACTCCTACTCAAAGAATGGGACATTACTTGATGACCACATTTAGGGGTTTAGCAATGGCTACAGTGCTCGATGGCTTCACACTGCAGAACGTCATCAGTGAATGAAAAGCACAGTTCGACATTTTAATCTCATCCTTAACAAGGACAAAATGAGGGAAGCGGTACAAACTTGTCCAAACAACGTTTAGGGAATCCTGCATCTTCGGTGGGCAGACATTGATGCTAAACCTTTTATATCGAATTTCATGCACGTTGGCGGACCCGACCGAAATTTACGTAACGCGGTTTCAAAATTTATCGCACTCCAAAATAACATGTCACACCACCAGGTCATTCTTACAATATAGATATAACCTGAATCACCCAGACTGGGTTTCTTATTCTTTGCCTAAAGGCCAAGGAATGAGATCTTCCATCCAGTCGAAATGAGGCTTAGGTCGCTGAGCGGGGAATTGGGGGACACATATAATTTCGTTCGTTTAGGTCCCTTTTTAGACGATAAAGAAATTAAAATTATTAATTTCTCACAGAAAAAAAAAAAACTTCTAACAAACTCCAAAGTATTTGGAATGTTTATGGTCCTTTCTCTGTTTTCTAAATTACTAATTTATTAGATGACAAGAGATGTGATATTTATTAGCTATTTGATGTGGAATGTTCTTTTTATTTTAGTGATGTCTGAGTCAAGAGAAAGAGATTATTATAACAATAGATTCTACAATAGAGTGCTGCTCAATTTATTTGTAATAATATTATTTTATCATATTATTTGTGAATAGACTGTCTACCTTTGACTGTAAGGGGTTGTCTGTAAATGAATAGATTATCTGGACCTTTTGAAATCAAATTTTATTCGTTGCAAATTAAGAGTAAAACCATCTTTTTCACACACAAAAAAAAAACTCAGTTTATGGGTGAACGATTAGTGTTTTTCATTACATTCCGAGATTTTGTGAGGGAAAATATGTATGACATACCAAGTGTAAAGCTCGTGTTAATTGCTCAGAAGGTTTTTCAGTTGCACAAAGAGGACCTTCAATAACAATATCATTCAACAACAATATTTCGGGACCAGAGGAATTCTAACCCAATATTTTTTTTCTATCTGATAAAAGTACACCAAAGAAGCTCCTGTGTGTAACCAAGAACTTGGTGGTCAAAAATTATTGATTTAACCCTCATTTTGGACTGCCCTCCTCTGGAAGAATTAAAGAGAACGGTTTGGGCCATTTCCTGCTGACTATGAGATAAAGCTATGGGGGATCTGCACAGATCTGCAGCTGATCACCCAGTTCATGGCCCATTGCGGTCTGCTAGTGTGACTAGGAAACGCTGAAGAAGAAGAACAAGCCTCGGTCTGACTGTCTGCAAGATATCTGGTGCCTTGGCTAGGCTGAAGGCAACTCATGCACAAGAAAATACATGGAAGATTGGTAACTTGACTGTCGAAGTATGTCTGTTTGGCTTACTAGTGTATCGAACCTGATTTAGTGTAAGCAAGGGTTTTCTGTTAGAATCTTAAAAGATTGGACAAAAGTATTTTCTCAAAATACGCTGTAGTTTAGTAATGGTGGAAACTCAATGAGCTTAGACCTCTGGCTCCTAACCCCCTTGCTGCGTCACGCGCTTCATGAGCCTGTCCATTGAGGCAGTTCATTGTATAGGAGATATGAGAATCAGTACGCCGAAGAGGACAAAGTAATGCTACTTCCATGCTGTACGTGAAAGTTATACGTAGATCAATAAAAGACATCCTCTATGGAGAACTGGCATCTGGAAAGAGATCCACTGGCCGTCCCCAGATCCGAAACAAGGATGTCGTTAAGAGAGACATGAAGGTTCTGGACATCGATATCAAGTTCTGGGAGAGCCTTGCAGCTGAATGTACAAATGGAGAGACATCCTGACAAAACACCTCAAGTTAGCCGCGGAGAAGCTGATGAACGCAGCGGTTGACAAGCGGGCGCGGAGGAAGAGGCACAACAACACCAAGAGACTAGAGACCACTAGAGACTACACAATTATGTGACCACTGCAACAGAGACTGATACTTCCGCACTGGTCTCTACAGTCACATGTTACGCTACTCCAGCCGAGCAGACAACCAGAACAACTAGGATGCAAAACCCATGGCCAATCTATACCGACGATGGGTCAACCTGAGAGTTGACTATTTCCTGGTTAGTGTTCGTCCGGTGAAGAAAAGGTAACCCAATATTTCCCTGGCCGACTTTATTTCCAGGATTCCAGGCATACGGGGCTATCCTAGAGTAAACTTAAAAACGGTTTACACATGACAAGCTATTCATTACCATTTATCTCTTGTAAAACTTGGCGCCCCTGAAACTGTTGAAGTAGTGGAGACACCCGCACGAAAAGTTGGCGAGGTCTCAACAGGTCGATCGACGCTCAATTCTGTCACGCTTGGAAGAACTATTTCTGGCGCTTCTGGTACTTTTGCATCCTTCATTTTATAGTCAGCATCCGTTGCCTTCTCTGAAGGGAGAAGTTCTGATCGCCTGTGAAGTGGAACAAACGTGTCCCCTGCTTTTTCTGGAAAAGGACTTTCTCCATATTTTATTTTCTCTCCATCCTTTTCTTTGGCCTTTTCTGGAGAAGGACGACGTGATTCAGATTTCATTATCTCACTATCCTTGTCTTTGACCTTTTCTGGAAAAGAACTTTCTCCATATTTTATTTTCTCTCCATCCTTTTCTTTGGCCGTTTCTGGAGAAGGACGACGTGCTTCAGACTTCATTATCTCACTATCCTTGTCTTTGGCCTTTTCTGGAGCAAGGCGATGTGCTTTAGATTTCATCACCTCTACATCCTTTTCTACAGCCCTTTTCACAACTTGTTGCCATAGACGCCTCTCTTCCACATCTTCAGGTTCATCCTCTTTTGTCGAAGGAGCCGCCTTTGGACCTTTTTTCGGCTTTATGTACTTCTCCTCATACTCTTTCGTGCTGGTTTCTGAAGAGGAAAACCATAACGGCATCTCTTCCAATAAAAATGTCTCCTCTGCTTCTGCCATAGAAATACGTCCTGTCCACGCTGTCTCTCCTATATCTTCTTCCATGGCTGCTGGTTTCCTTGGACCAAATTTCTCCTTTTCGCTGACTGGTGCAGCTCCTCGGAAAGTTTCCTTGCTCGTTTTTGCAGGCAGCTGCTTTGGATGCCGTGTTATGATCTGGGGTGTCTGCTTTGCTTTCCTCGGTGTAAAGGCTTCTTTATCTCTTCTCGTTCCTCTTTCCTTTGTCTCAAACTCTTCCAGACTTTCTTCTGGTGACACCAACGTTGAATCTACCCATGGTTCCTCCTCTCTCTCGTAGGTCTTTGCGTCCGTTACGCGTCCGTGTATTGGAGGTAAGCGCAAGGGCTTCTCTCCCTCGTCTTCATGACCCTCCTCTGTTAGCCTTTCTCCTACCGAACCTTTTGGTGTTATCGAAGGCAAAGATGTCTTTTTCGTTCCAGTGTCCTCCTTTCTTGTTTTCGAGAGTTTTACTAATTCTCTTTGTTCTGGGGGCACGTCTTCAGTTAGAGGCGTCCCAGGTAGGTATCCCCCTTTCTCAGATTCTTCTTTTCTTCGTCTCTTTTTTTCGTCTCTTATTCGTTTGTACTCCTCTGTTATCAGTCTGACTCGAGAGATTGAATCTAATGTTATGTTGTCAAGGTCCATGTCGCCCTCTGTCATGGTTTCGACGTCTATGAATGAACAGAGATGAGCAAGGTTTAACAAAGTTTAACAAGCAAGGTGTATTTAGAAAGTTCAAATAGCCCAAGTGAGGGAGGGAGGGAGAGAGGGCGAAGTGACTATGAGTGAGTGAGTGAGTGAGTGAGTGAGTGAGTGAGTGAGTGTGAGTGAGTGAGTGAGTGAGTGAGTGAGTGAGTGAGTGAGTGAGTGAGTGAGTGAGGGATTATGGGAGGGACGGAAGAGAAAGAAGAGAGAAGAGAGGAAGAGAGCGAGCGACTGACTGAATGAATGAATGAATGAATGAATGAATGAATGAATGAATGAATGAATGAATGAAATGCAACAGACAACCAAAATAATGATAGCAACCCTCAAGAAAGATACAAGAAAACAACAGCAAACAGCTTACCGACTGGTTCCATAGTTTGAGCCAGGAAAGCCATGATTGCGTAGTACACAGGACCATCGAACATTTTTGTACGTTCCAGTTTTCTCACCATTGTTTCCAATACTTGCGTATTTGACAGTTTTGGATTCGCCAGACAGTTTAGTGCCTTGTCAACATCCTCATAGTCCTAGAGGTGGAAAAGAGGAGTCGATGAGCTGACAGATATAGAGGAAGGAGGGAAGGGGAGTCAGGGAGAGAGAATGAATTAGAGTAGACATTTGTTTTCCATCATCCAACATTTTGTCACGTGAGACTATTTATCAGTAAGCGCAGGTATGTGAAAAGAGGAAAATACAGCAATGAAGTACCCCAGAACTATATATAGGCTCAAATTTGTGACATCGAACACACTATGAAGAAATCATAGACTAAGGTCAAAAATTAAGAAAATACATCTGCTGTTTGTAGTTGTGCCTTTTGGGTGTTTGGCGAGTCATTGGGCCTCAGTTTTTAAGTAAAACTTTATAGAAAGGAACAGTAATTCAAAGAATGAATTCAAAGACAGCAACAATAATTTGTAATGATCTCTCCCCTTGATGCGGTTCTTGAACACCCATGAGCTGCATTAGACTCCATGAAATATGCGGACTACGAAGGGCAGTTGGAATTAACCCATACTGAAATAATTTAAAGGAGGAAATATAAGAGAAATGGCTTTTACCTAACTAAGACACAGTCAGGAATGTCCTTACTTCATCTTGAAAATCTGGATCTTCCACGACCCACAGTAGGGCAGACTCCCAAGTTCATCTTTATACATATACATATCCTTGTATAGTCCGTCCAACATTATACGGTTTTCGTTTTTCGCGAATATCTCCAATTTGCTTTGATCAATCTTCGCCAAATTTTGCATAGTCTCCTGTTTCAATTTGTTGTCAAGTTTTCTTCATTAAAGTATATAAAAAAAACTCAGGAAACACGATGCTTCAAAGAACAGAAATGTTATGGTATTCACAGTAGTCTTCTTTTCACGGCAGATTCACATATGAGCAAGTCCAAATAATTCGGTCAATGCAACACTTCGTGGTTTAGCTGTTTAGACATAACAAGCTCTAATTTTACCGCAGACAGCAACCGTTAACCAAGGACAAAATACTACGCCCGCGATCAGACAAGTTACATTTCACATGCATAAAATACTCACAACAATAGTCACCAAGAGTGTAATTTACACTGATACACGATCTCTCCGATTATTCCCCCCCCCCCCNCCCCCCCCCAAAATCTCTTCTTCCACGTACTCTAACATAAAGGCTGAACTTTGCTCAAATTTTTGCATTCCCGATTTCAAGCATCACTGCACACCTCATATTTTAATGAACATGCCAAATATGGCATACGGCCTCTTCATGGCCCCCGTTGTCATTCTACTGGATGCCTTCATACAGTTCAGATTTAACCTTGTTTCTATTACAGACAGAGCCAACCTTTCTATCAAGGTAAATCCAAGTGGTCGGTAACTTTTCGAGTTGCCTTGACAGGCACTCCAGACGACCAATCAGCCAAACGTGACAGTCATATCAAAACTATTCCTCACAACAAGCAAAATTACATCATTCACATACCGACTAAATGCTATATCTTTAGCTATTGCATTCACCAAAGTCCAAACCAAGTCAAACACAGCTCCTATTAAAACTTGCTCTGCAATTATCCATATCAAACATGTCTGCGTTTAGGGAAGCTGCGTGTCATCACGTCACATTCCATGAAGCTGTAAACCACCTTATCTTCGCGATTTCCTCTCGGGTCGAGTTTTTTATATAACTTTGTGAAGAAAACTTTTATATTTTCATTTCTATAACCGTCAAAAAATAGTTTCTTGTTAAGATAAACTGAAACAGGAAGCAATGCAAAATTAGGTAAAGGTTGATCAAAGCATACCGGAGATATTCGCGAAAAACGAAAACCGTATATTGTTGGACGGACTATAGTTATAGAAATTAAAATTCTCCACTAACTTTGGCTCAAAGTGTTAAATAATAGCGTGTACAAGCTATACCAAGTGCATACCTCGGGCGCACATTCCATAGCAATGTCTAGAATAGCCTTCATGATACAAGGATCTGTCCTGAGCAGAAGGGCTGGATCTATCTCGGTCTTTCCGCTTAAGAATGACCCCACCTTTTCAATCGCCTTGAGACTGGATCTTCTTTTGTCTAACTCACTAGAACTTTTTTTTTTCTTCTTGGGTTTACGAACAAAGTCTCTCCCCTCGTCCTCTTTCTTTTCTTTCTTGGATTTCTTCACGGCTTTCTCCAGGACGGTACTGGCGCCTGGCTGTCCAGACAAGCCTGCGGTAAAATCAAAAGTCTTCACTTGAACTGTATGTCTATGGAACGAATATGGACATGGGAAAGATGTAACATGAAAGACTGTAAGAGAGAAGAATTTAGACTGGTGACTCACGTAAGACATAATAATGATGATATTAATAAAAATAATAATAATAATGATAATAATCATAACAAAATTTATATAATTCCATTTACAAGTCTTGCTTTCAGGCCAATGCTCAATCATTAGATTTCCCATTATTGTTACCCTAGCAGGTCAGAAAATCATGGATTTTTATAACTCCTCAAGAAGCATTCGGTGTCGATGCCATTTACAGGCGCTGATCACCAGCAATCAGGCAGTATCTTTCACTGCCCATAGCCAGATACATGTACACATTTTAAGGCCGGATGGATTGAGGATAGAAAAGGAAAAAAAAAAGCTTTTCCCTAGGCACATACAACATGGTCATAAGGGCAACTGAATCCATGATTTTTAGATCCGGGGTCCATTGCTGAAGTAATTTTATTCCTCGACGTTGCTCCGCTGAAGCAGAGACGATGTCTAGAGAAAAAGACGGAATAGATGATTGTAAACCAGTATGTCATTTGAACGATCAGAGGGAAGCCTTCGAGAAGGAACGGGCCGACTGTGGGAATGCCCGACTGCAACGACGCCAATTTGAGATCGGGGAGGGGGGGGAGGGGAGGGAGGAGGAAGCGGGGCGAACCTGCCATCTACAGTACACATGTTTTCATTGTGCCTCCAAACGTGAATATTTTCATTTAATGAAGTCGGAATCAAATAGGACACGTGGAAAAAATATTTTAACAAGATTATGAACAGACTAATTCTTTATGCTACTCAATCAAGTAAGAAGAAATGTGAAAATGTCGGCGGTGAGGATCGCGTTTTGAAACTTGATTTCCAAGTCCGCTGGTCACTGAGCTATCGGGCCATTGGAGTTACGATGCTTGCAAACTGAACTATACTGCGTGACAAGAAGTGACAAACGTTATAGCTGCTATTTCTATCTCTCCTGTCACATGTGCACTGAAGACAGCAGATTCGCATCCCTGGTGGAACAGTAGAAATTAATCGTCACGAATATCAGGGGAGCGGTCGAAAACTTTAAATTTGCATGAGTATTGGATTTCCAGAGGTCCATTAATGGGGGAGACTAACTTTCTATTGTAGATTATACTGCACTGCTGTGGTGCGCACTATTCTTTTCTAATAATAGTACATTTTGTGTACAGAGGTGCGCACCAAACAGTGTCCTTTTTATTCTAATGTGGGTGTTGACCTTAGGAACACTTCACTGAAGGTTACAGAAACCTAATCCAATTTCCCTCTTTGAGCCAATAAACTGTTTTCTCTATTGTCACTTGCAAGAAATTCGATCATCTCTAGGTCTTCTTTAATTATTTGCAGAATTCAATGAGCTTATTACAAATGATGTTTAAAATATAGATCTTGCAGTTCTTTTTCGAGCTGCGAACCGATACATCGAAAGGTGTAAACAAGGCACAAGTTTACCAGTTTCCTCAACGACAAGTGCTCCGCAGAGAAGGTCACACCGAAACCGAAGCGAATGACCCAAACTTCAGGTTTAATTTACAAAATCAGGAGAGAATGTAAAATAATTCGCAGGTATGTTCACAAATGTGGAGCTCATTCTCCACAACATAGTCTTCCTAACGCATGTAACAGCATGTTATTTTCAGCCAATTAGAAGTCTGTAACCTTTATGTTACAGATTTTTTTTCAAAATACAAATGTTCTTTCACCACACGATTTCATAAATGTGTCTGAGATACATTAATGTCCAAAATTTTAGAAGGATTTTTAATATTTTTTTTTTTATTTATGTCTCAAGAATAAGTTACGTGGAATCAAGGGAAAGGACTGTTTCTTAAAGAAATATAATGAGACTTAAATTTACAAAAATAACATTCCTTCATCACTATGTGCGTTATTGTATCTTAAACACGGAAGTGAAATCTGGTGGTGAAGTAACAATTGTATTTTGAAAAAAAATCTGTCCCAAGAATAACATGCACAACAGAAACAAAAACGGCCTTTACCACTCTGGTGCGCAATTTTCTATATACAATGTACTGATTTAGACAAGGGCAGTGCGCACCACAATAATACACTACAGTCTACAAAGTAAGGGAAGTCTATCCTCTCAATGTCATGGATATACAGGACAAGGTTTCCAGGGCTTTGCATGCAGCGTTTTGGCCTAAGAATCCAAAACATTGGATTCGAGGTCTCAAGATTCTAAAGCACTCGTCTCGAAGTCTCAAGGTTCTAAAGCACTCGTCTAGAATTAGTCAAGCCGGAAAAGCTAGCGACTCTTCCAGCTAGTGCTGGGTTTATGTTTAGGGATAGGAATAGAGAAGAAAAAAATTCTTATGACGCCCTGTAGACATTATTATTATTATTATCATCTAGGAACTTTCATGTGTGCTTTGGCTTTTTTCTAATTCTGTCCTGATGTCCTGATGCCTGAATCCAGGAAGTTTTATTGACCCAGTGGAGAAATTGGTTTACCGTGCCATACAGTGTTACACATCTCCTTCATCATACAAACACATAGAATAGTGCATATCGTACAAGTTAATATGATTATAATATTACAAGTGAAACACAGAACAAAGTCATTGGTGGTTGCCCAGGGTNCAAAAGCCCAATTTCGATATTTTAACCCCTAGACCCCCTTTTCAGAAGGCGCACCCCCCCTTAAAGCTTAGTCGATTGGGGACAAAGGGAAGGCAGTGTCTTTCCCAAGGACACTATAACTATAACATAAACCGCCCTGTCCACGAGTCGAAGTCACAAACCTTAGACGAGACCATTTTGAGTTTCTGAGTGCGACTCAGAAACCACACTGCCACGCTGCCCTGCAGTGTCCCTAGTTCAGATATTGCCGACTAAGCTCTTACCTCTTGGCTTGTTTACTTCACGTTCAATCTCCTGCGACGTTGGAGAAATTAAGGTCATTCTGTTGTCTTTTTCCTGTTGCACGAGACCAGTTTGTCCTTCCGGCAGCTGAATAGAGTCTTTTACAGAGGACACTGTACAAGGTTCTACCACAGCTGTCTCTTCTTTGCTCTGGTCCACTAGTGAATCTTTGGGCTGGTCCATGGGAGTATTTTTGGACATTTCCATAGTTTCATCTGGAAGCGCGTCCATGTGTTCTTCGTCAGCCTTCATTATGGCTATATTTTCGCCGCTGAGAGCGAACAGATCTTCATCCTTCAAATCCTCTTCAAATGGGATAAAAAGGCGGGTTTCTGATTGCAACAATGTGGAGGCTGACCTAGCGATTTGCTTCATATTTATGTCCTTTAGGACTGTACTGGACTCCTTCTTGAGGACTACCTCAAGGATTCCCCTCAGCTCTTCGGAGTCGAACTGAGGCCAAGCCGCCTCTGCTGTGTAAGAGCGATACGTGGGAAGTTTGGATTCATTAAACGAAAATTCGATTTCATCACCTTCCTCCTCGTCTTCCTCCATCGCTACTTCTTTCAGCCAAACTTATATTCCCTGCCTTCAAAAATCTGTTCTGTATTTGTCTCGAAATTAATACACTGGTATAGTGTTTGGTATGTGTCAGTCTCTCTTGTATCGGCAATATTGTTAGTTTTTGGTGCGAAACATCAACAGCTTTCTCACTTTGTTACCTGTGACAGCAATGATTTTTCAAATAGGTTTGATGCAGGCAACAATTTTGCAGACAGCATTTATGAGAGTAATGGTCTTCTACGTAGGCTTGATGCAGGGTTGTTTTTTGTTGTTTTTTTTTCACTGAGTTTATTCTTGACAATTGACTTGTAACGTGAGTTGATGCAAGCAATGTTTATTTAAACTGCACTGTTTCAAGACAGGGGTTTCCTAGCTGTTGAATCTGTATGACAGGGGTCTTCAAAATGGTGTCTCTCTACGATAGAGATTTTTCACTATAGCGTTTTTATATGACAGTGGTTTTCAAAATTGCGTCTCTTCACTACAGTGGTCTTTAACTATAGGATTTATGTTAATGGTCTTCCACTCTAATGTTTCTTTACGACAATGGTCTTCCACACTGGTTTTCACGATAATGCACTTTCCCAGTAGCGTCTTTTTTCGACAACGGTCTTCCACTTTAGTGTCTCTTTACGACTGTGCTCGCCCCCAGTAGCGTTTCTTTACGACAACAGTCTTCAACTATGCTGCCTCCTTACGATACTGATCTTCCACTATAGCGTTTCTTTGCGGCAACAGTCGTTCATTATAGCATTTCTTTACAACAGTCCTCCACTATAGCATCTTTTTACGACAACAGTCCTCTACTATAGAATCTCCTTGCGACAGGTCTTCCACTACAGCGTTTCTTTACGACAACAGTCCTCCACTATAGCGTTTCTTTACGACAACAGTCCTCCACTATAGCGTCTCTTTACGACAACAGTCCTCCACTATAGAATCTCCTTGTGACAATCGTCTTCCACTATAGCGTTTCGTTACGACAACAGTCTGCAGTTTAGCGTTTTCTTGCCACAATGGTCACACACTGTAGCGTTTCTTTACGACATTGGTCTCCCTCTGTGACGTTTCTTTACGACAATGGTCTTTTAACTATAGCATCTCATTATGATTTTGGTCTTCCAATACAGCCTCTCTTCTTGACAGAGATACTGTCTCTTTAAGACAATAGTCTTTCACTGCAGCACCTTTCAACAACAGTGGTCTTCCACTAAAGCGTCTTTTCAGGATAATAGTTTTCTAAATAGTGTTGATGCAAACAATAGTCTTCCTTACGCCAAGGTCTGAATGTACCTCTGGTCAAGCCAATTGTGTAATTTTTATTTCGACGCACAGACATCCGCTATGTTTCTTTAAATCTAGACTAGAGTCTAGTCTACTTCAATCCTCTTTCAGTCAGCTCCTTTTCTATAGCGTAAACAATGAATACTTCCTCCTTTCTAAACAAACGTTCTAACACATTTTCCCGCCACGTATTCAGCTGTACTGTAACATGTCAGTGCAGATCAGTAACACAGTCGCATTAGCTACTTTCAGTTCCTTAGTTTCGTTACAGTCAGTGTCCGTGTCTTTGACGCCATTTTATGAACTATTAGTTGAGCGCATATTGACGTAAGCTTGTCTAAGAGAAGTGCTGTATGGTGCATGATTTGGTGTGAAGTGTGCAATGTCAGTACTTATTATATAAGGTTACAGGAGCCTAATTCTGCCGTGCCGTCATTTGAGAAAAAGGCACATACTATGCAATAGAACGTGTATTCCATATGTGCCTTTATGTCATAAGATGGCAGAATTGTTTTTAAAGAAATATGGACTAACAGAGTCGATAATAACAGAGTATAAAATCTGTCTTTTGGACAGATTGTGTAGAAATAATCGTGAAACCACATCGCAAAAAGTTGTGAAATTCAGTCCTGAATTTGTAAAAAATATTTATGCATGATTTAAGGAACCTCAGAACTCTGAATAATGTTGTTAACAGCAACCAAGAAGCTGTCACCTCAACTATAGTAGGCGCAGAGCAGCTAGAGGTAACACATCTCCACCAAGTTTTCATTTTTTTTTTTTTGTTTCCTGCCGGTTGTAAAGGTCTTAAGTTTCAATAATAGTAATAACTGTAATCGTAACAATACCGATTTTCCCTCTGTGTGAGATGTAGCTCTCCAAGGTTAAAAAATTAATAAACGGGCCACGCAGCCAACCAGAGGCTGGACCCGATGCCCCTAGCGCTACTGAAGTATCAAGGATCCATTTGTTTACCTACCTAAGTCGGCGGAATACTTCAGATGACTTGGTGTTATTATGTACGGCTTTTGACTGGGAATGAGGCTTAAAAGTAGTAGAATATAAAAAGACAGAAACCTAATACACGAGCTGGTAAAGTCGACGAAGTTCAGAGAAAAGATTTTTTAAAAAACAGGACTTATGCGTTTTTCGTTGTTGTTGTTGTTTATTATTGTTCATTTCTAATACATGAGCGTAACAAAATGTTGATATAATCTGGAGCATGCTAAACAAAGTACGATTGTTCTACAATAACTTGTCACATGTAAGTAGCAAGGGAAATTATAGTGTAAACTTAAACAAAGTGTTCTCACTTTACTGTGGAATAGAAACATAACAAAACATCGTGTAAATTCGTCTAATGTAGATATACTTTGTCAACACAATTAATTATGATTCATGGTCTATGAATAAACATATTATGAACTCAGTCCTGAAATGTCACAGATGCAAACTAATCACAGTCTTAAGCCAGACTATTATATTTATGTAGCGTCATTGTCAAACAGACATAATAACATGAGTCAATAATAACAACAATAAAACAGAGTTTCACCGGAACTGATAAGCTCTATCTACAGTAATATTATCTTAGGACAAGCGTTTTGCCCCTGCCCGGGATCACTCCGGAAAATGCAAATTAAGCGGCATGAAATTGGACAGCAATTTGACGTTAGTTAAACTAGTTATGTAGAAAGTACTGCGCTATACAGGAAGTAAAAGCTCGGCAGCAATGGTGGCCATTACTTACCATTTCAAATTAAATTCCTCAGGGGTTTTGTGTCGAGGAGGATGTGGCAACAATCAGCAATGGTATATAATTTGCCAGTATATGATACTAAGACATTAGGATAGCAGATACCAGACGCAGATGAGCGCACTCCTTTCTAGCTCTTCCGCATCAGTTCAAGCCATCTTTTCATGCTCAAAGACTCTGAATTCTTTTGCCTAGAGTCCCACATCCTGCTTAACATACGAGTATCTCCGAGGGACCATCCATATTATATTTAGAACGATGACTCTTTTGTCTAATTTTGCATTTCCTGTAGGCAGGGATCCCACAGGGACCAAACACACCACCTCGGTTTTTCCAGTCGATTACAAGTAACACAATACTTTCCAAGAGTACTTTGAAATCATTAGTGTATGAACAATTATTGCTCTTCTTCATGGTAAATAGATTATGACTACACTGTTTTCAATAGGAGAGTTCGTAAAATCACCACCTAGCATACTCTCATTCTTTCTTTCTTTCTTTCTTTCTTTCTTTCTTTCTTTCTTTCTTTCTTTCTTTCTTCTTTTCCTTATTTTTTCTCTCTCTTCCTCCTCTCTTTCTCTCTTTCTCTCTTTCTCTCTCTTTCTCTTTCTCTCTCTCTTCTCGTTTTTCTCGTCTTTCTTTCTTTCTTTGTTTCTTTCTTTCTTTCTTTGTTTCTTTCTTTCTCTCTCTTCCTCCTTTCTTTCTTTCTTTCTCTCTCTTCCTCCTCTCTTTCTCTCTCTCTCTCTCATTTTCTCTCTCTCACACACAAACTCACACACACACACACACACACACACACACACACACACACACACACACACACACACACACACACACACACACACACACACACACACACATACAAACTGCTGTGAGATACAGTAGGCAAAGCATTGACTCGCTTAAAGCTGATCAACACGGCACTTCAGGAGATCTTCAAAGAGTCTGTTCTGCTCGTTGATGGTATGCACTTCGTTGATGAGAAAGTCCAAGGGATTCGACGGCGTTTTCCTCAACAAAGCTGATATGAGGCCCTGTATAAAAATAAAGCTGACATGAGGCCCTGTATGGAAACAAAGCTGATATGAGGCCCTGTACGGAAATAAAGCAGATATTAGGCCTTATACGGAAATAAAGCTGATATGAGGCCGTGTACGGAAATAAAAACTGATATGATGCCCTGTACGGAAATAAAGCTGATATATGAGGCCCTGTAAAAAGCTGAAAAAAATCTATTCAGAAACCAAAGTGATGTAAGGTCCTGTACCGAAAAAAATCGATATATAAGGCCCTATAATAGAAACAAAGTTAATATAAGGCCCTGTGCAGATAGAAAGCTGATATAAAGCTCTGACAAAAACAAAATTGATTTACGGCACTGCTCACAAAGGCTGATAAAACGCCCTTTTCATGAATATAAAGGATAAAAGGCCCTGTACAGAGACAGAATCAGAAGAAGCAAAGTTTATCTAAACTGGAAATGTTTATTTGAGAACTGCAGATCTTGAGATATACATGACATAAAGCTTGAATTGAGAACGAGGGGATTGCAGGGGTGGNGGGGAGGGGGGGCAAAAAGAAATAGAATAACATCTTGCACTGTTTAATTATTATAGTGTATATTTTTACGAATCTCTCAAGTTTTGTACCTATTCCCGTACTCCTTTTTACTTCTCTTTAACAACAAAGCAGAAATTGGCAAAAATCGCCCGTACACTTAAGAGCTAGACATAGGTATATAATTTATATGTTATGGGGAAAAAAAGAGCAAACTCATTAATTCCAAGTGAAAAATAGAAAAACGTGACAGAACAGTGAGATTTGGAGCGACAGAGTTAGAGTGCATGGCGTTTTTTAAAATTGTTTTCTTATTTGTATTGCACCCTTTTATATAACTATGCTCTGTAAATATATTGGAATTGACTGCAGTGCCTATAATAACCATTGAATCGCACTCAAGTACTGAAACAAATTATCAGTTTGTTAAAAAAGTTACGTTTCTGATCTGAGCTTCACAGTATATTATTCTTTGGTATGTCAGCTTCCTTAGGAGCCACAACTGAATAGATTGTGAGACAAAAAAAAAGACGAAATGGAACAATTTAGCTCAAACGAAACATTATAGCTGTATTCAAGAGGTAAAATGGACATAGGCTCAAAAGAGAAATCGTGGTATGTCCGTGTCGGTTGCGTGTACTGCGTGCAACATTGTCAGTACGGATACTTAGGTATGCGGTCTTGTACAGCTTTCTTTGTTGTTGTTTTTTTTTTATGTATGTTGGAGTTAGGATTTTTTTGGCTTGTTTTTATGACAGATACTTAGGTGTGCGGTCTTGTAGAGCTTTCTGTGTTGTTTTTTTGTTTTTTTTTGCTTGTTGGAGTTAAGCTTTTTGGCTTGTTTTCATGATTACTGCCTATCTGTGCCTGTCTTGCTGTAAGACTAAACTACTGGTAGAATTTTCTCGTCAGTTTGGCCGGATAACTGCCACTAGATCATTCTGTTATACTACAAATGTGAAATTGTCAAAGGAGTTTAACGTGCGCAATATGCACATGAGACCTCCTAATTTTTTATGCTAATCAAGAAGATCAGACGCCAACTCTCCTCCCCTGAGAGCCAGGGTAGGAGAGGGTTATATAGGATTATTACTGAGACGGACTTCACTGTAACAGAGACACGCTCTATAAAATACGATACATGTCATTGGGTTTACCTGAAACAAATTGTGGACGTTATGCCTAGCCAGATACGTCTGGGCATCTTCTTCCTTGGCGTACATCGCTGATCTCCCCTGGTCCCCCTGGCATATCATCGGTCTGGGACTTTGCCAGATCTTCTGCGTCTCCCCTATAGGAGGTAACTCCACGCGACTAGCAGAAGGACTAGGAGCAGCAGTGGCAGTATCGTCCCTTTGAGAGGCGGTTTTGAGTTCAGCGCTGGAGCCATACTGACTGCTGTCTGGGATCAGTCTTCCAGATCTTGTTCTCGGGAGTTCTTCAGCTTTGTGATCGGTTGCCTGTCTGAGAAAAGGGAACTGTACAATGCGATCCTCGTCCATCTCTCCTTCTTCTCTTTCGATGGCTTTCAATATGGCCGCTTCAAGCGTGGCTCGATCCGGGTCTTTCCTTCGCAGAGGGACGTATTCGCAGAATTCAACTTGCCGAGACAGCTTCTGCTTTTCCATTCGCTGGAACAATATTATGTGACATCAAGTAGAAGAGTCAGAAAATCACTAATCAGAGAGACAATATCAAATTTATTAGGACCTTTTCTATCATTTTTACATTTATCTTAAAATTTCAACTTTTTTTTTGTTGGGGGG
>JAWQUT010000559.1:318941-328313 GCA_033807755.1 Ellobium chinense | reverse complement strand
TACTAACCTGAAGTGTCATCTTTATAGTGTTATACCAGAGCTGAATGTCAAATCGTTGTTCGATCATAGTTAAGTTAGATAAAAATTGAACTGTAAGGAGGTTTCTCTTCTGTTAACGCGTTCTAGTCTTTATGACATCTTTATGACATACTTGTACATCATGAGTGTAGAAGAGCAAGTAGGTAGAAAGCTTTACAGAATCACGGCACAATACAAAGGACGTTTCAGCAAATATGCATTCTTCAGCAGACATAAAAACAAGTAGAGTGGACAAAAAAGGTGAACAAATAAACAAAAATTAATAAGCAACAAACAAACATAAAATTACAATAAAAAAATTCTTGTACATCAAAAAAAAAGTGTACATCATGGCAATCAAGAGACAACAAAAGTAAAGGATGGGTCCAGGTTTACGAGGTCCATCCCAATAATAAGTTTCCCTTCCTTATAAACTTAAGACGGCTTGTGTAAAATTACAGAGAAATGCAAGCACTTTTTGTATAGGAAAGTCAGTTTTGACCTAAAGTCTGCTGGAGCCAAAAAGGAGCCAAAGAGCGAGTCAGTTATTTGGGAGCCAATGACTTTTAAAAAGAGCCAAGACAACTCTGGCAACTCATCGATGGGAACTTGTACACTGACTCTAAAGCACAGCTGATGCCATGTCAAAGCTCCACCCACAAATTTCTGACTCTGCTCATTGGCTGTCTGAGAATAACAGGACGAATGTAAAAGAAGCAGAAACGCACTCCTTATCTAACCCAGTGTATAATGCACACAAAATGGCACACCAGGGTACTGAGTAGTGCTTTTGTTTTTGGTGTTGTGGATGGTGAGCTTAGGAAACTGTATATATCAAATTTTAGTTGGTTTTTTCACCACCAGGGTTGGGTTTGTTTGATCCTTGCTACGTTGCAAAAGGGTAAGCCACATCCCTTCCTTAGCAAGTAAGTATAATGATAAAGATATGGATAACTTTATTTGTCCACAAAGGGAAATTTGCCTTGTTACAGTGTGCTTACAAAACATAAATATCTGTGCAAACACACATACTCTCTCGCTATCAACATACACGCACACGTACTTACACACACACACACACACACACACACACACACACACACACACACACACACGAAAACACACGAAGACTGTTACTCTCTTACTATCACACTCTAGGCGAGCAAAGGCGTGTGCAACCAATGCGGAAGATACAGAAAAGAATGCACTGACGCGAGTGGTGTTTTTTATACTTCACTCATTGCCTCAATATATTCCACTGTTGATTCTTGCCACATATCCCTCTTACACAGATCCGTTAATAAGACGTTCCAAAAACCAATTTGAAACTGTAGATGGTTGCCGCCACGCTTTCTCTTCCAATGATCCAAAAGACGTCACATCTCTCATACATCTAGAAGGTGTGCACCTTTCCTAGCTTTCCCTTCGCACCAACCAAAATCATAGCCCTGATGCTTCCTTTGCTAAGAACTACCCACAGAATACACGGACAGTCCCTTTTGAGACGCTGCAGGGACAAAACAAACACAGCCCAGATTTTACATCCGCATTTAAGATCCATTAAGGGAAGGCACTACCCTTATCCAGAGACTGTAATGCACGTGACTTGGTGTGCAACTTATTGCCATGAGTGCACCGGATTTCTATACAAAATTACACATAAATGTGCTGAATGGTGCATTCTTCTCCCTCAAGGGTGATGATCTTAGAACAAGTGTCATTAGCTATCACACCAGTTGTTCGACACCAGATTTCACCCACATATCTTAAATTTCTTTATGCGTGATCCTATGAAGGATTTTTTAAACTTTTTTGTCTTGACGCAGAATTATCTGAAACTATAAACACCCTCTGATGATAAATGAAATAACTATTTATCTAGACAGGAAACTCGGGAAAAGCCTTCATCAGATCATGCATAAAGGTGTCTAAGAGACGTGGGTGAAATCTGGTGTCACACAACTAGTGCCATAGCTAATGACACCTTGTCCTAAGATCATCACCCTTGAGGGAGAAGAATGCACCATTCAGCACTTTGGTGTGCAATTTTGTATAGAAATCCAGTGCATACATGGAGATAAGTTGCACACCAAGTCATGTGCATTACAGTCTCTGGATAAGAGTAGTGTTCCACAGTAGGATTCACTATTTGTGTCTCAAGAATAAGTTACATGCGGAACTGAAGGAAAGAGCTGTAATTCAAGGGGTTTATTTTAACGAGAACTGAAATCTGAAAAAAAAAATGCCTCTAAAGTATTTCATTACTGCCTCATATACATGTCTGAAATTTGGTGGTCAAGTAGATCTAACAAGTGACTGTATTTTCAGATAACAATTTCCTACAATCATTACACATAACAGAAACAAAAATGCACTATTTAGTACGTCGTTGCGCAATTTTGCTTGAAACTGGGGAAGAATCCAGAATGCGACTCTCACTGCAGCTACTGCCTAGAGGGATATTAGGATCAGGATCCGCTTCGAGTGTTTTTCCTGTCTCGATAGGCATTAGGATTAGGGTTGAGGATAGGGATATCCGGATTGTAAAAAGGCATGCGTTCCGGTTGGAATTCTTTCCGCAAAATGGATCCAGAAAAAAAAGCGGTACGCACCACGGTAATGCTCTGTACTCAATACGGGAAAGGCTATGTAGTCCGTTCGCTAAGACCCAAAGTCCGTGCAAATAGTTACCATTNATAGAATAGAATAGAATAGAATAGAATAGAATAGAATAGAATAGAATAGAATAGAATAGAATAGAATAGAATAGAGAGATACAGTCAAATTCCCGAAGGTTGTAATGCAGCAGATATGATGTGCAGCTCACATCCATATTATGTGCAATAAAGTTTCTAGGCAAATAATCCACACCAAAGTTCTGATCGGCGTAGTTTTCTTAATGAAGGGTGATTATCTTAGATCATTCACTGTTATTTACAACAGCACAAGTTGTCTGAATATCAAATTTTATCCTTGTTTCTCACACACTAATAAGTATTATAACTCTTCGAAGTACAACATGCAGTGATGATCGTCGCGGGCGGCATTGCACTGTACTGCACCGCACTGTGGTGCACTTGGACTGAACGGAATTAGGAGAGAGAAGTAGTGGAATGGACAGACGACAGTTTGAATGTCGTTGATGTTGTGATCTCTTCATTAGAAAAGCACCGACTAGCTTTCGACACCCATCTTTGATCACCTCGCTCAATGCGGCGATTTCTGTAAGTAATTTACGGCTTCCAAAATGATGTTCAAGAGTTTGGTTCCTTGATTCGGTTTCCTGTTCTGGCCCAGCGACCTCATGGACCTTTTGCAGCCATTATGCAATTTTATGCATTGCACCATGGGCAGATTAGTGTGACTTCTGGTATCCCAGAATGTGTTTAGCTGTGCTAGACTGCATTTCTTTAGTTTCTGCATTTGACAAACTGAGAAGCCACACCCCTTCCGTGTATTCCTTGGGCTGTCCTTAGCACTAGACTAGTAACGCTAGCTGACCACGCGCTATGCAGCTCGCTGGCTGCTGTGTGACCTAGTTTTACCAATGTAAAGTTATAGCGGATCAGCTCAGCGCATATTGCCTGACGGTTGGGACCCGTTGCCAGGATACACGGCTGCATAAATACGATCGCCGCAGTTAGAGGTTGATTGAGCGATGCGTATGTTTACTATTGCCGCATTGAACGGTAGTGAGCGCACGGTAGTAATATACTATCACCGCATTACGTGGGTAAGCAAGGAGAACGCTTTGCTTTGTGAGCGCTAGTTACAGTGAGCAAAAATCCACACATACTAGAGACTTATTAGAAATGTGTTACATTTTCAACAAAACCGGAAGGAAAACCTCGGCAACATGGCGACAAAATAATATCTACAATTTCAAGTTTGTTAGTGGAACATCTTATCAATGGCCTTATGTCGGAGGACTATGTGACAATAATCAAGGGTGGTCTGTGTGTTAATGAATTAGGCAAAGATAATAAGTATAACAAACACTACTCACAAGTCAGTGCATTGTTCTCTGTCTCTTCCGCATTAGATGCAGCCGTCTTGGCTTGCCTAGCGACATACTTCCTTTGTTTTAAGGAGAGAGTGTGGATTCACATTTTGTCACATTGCAGAAATCAAACAAAACTAGCCTATAACTCTCGAGTCCTTTGTGCATCAAAAAATGTACTCCGCGGCGAATCATGCCCGCACTTTGCATGATGTATTTTTTTTTTTTAGTTGGCTATTGTGCTAAAGGTTTAGATTCGGTACAAAGGTTGTCCATTAGCAAGTATTTTGAGAAAGAAACGCCAGTAGAAAACTGGACAGTTTTAGTTGTTGGTGCGGATGTGAAAGGCATCACTGCATTGTGCTGTCACAGAGGCCTAGATTCATTTCCGGATCTGACCTGAGAAGGGTCCATTAGTATTTCATTCATAACTGTTATCACCGTGCCGTGAGGGTAAAACTTCTTAAATTTCCTCGACATACGGGCATCTCTTAGTTTAGATCATTCCATATATATTTACTAAATCAGAATCAATTTCAGTTAGGGATCCGCGATAGACATTAGCTAGTCTTGTCAAAGTTAAATAGATCCAGATGGTGGCCGATTGTTAGGCCTGGATAAGAATCGATTCTGGTCTCAATAATTTGCGATTCCTAACACAGAGATTCCTTGGAACCTGTTCCTTCTAAGAAACGGCTCTTCAGCTTCGCATCTAAGCTAAGCTTTTGCTGGTCTTCTAGAATTTATATCTCAAAAAAAGGTGTCATAATCATGAGGCGAACGAGGACCGGACTCGGATCCATTACTTGAAGTTACAAAAGCCTGATCCGATTTCCCTCTTTGAGCCAATAAGCTGTTTTCTCTACTGTCACTTACAAGAAATTTCACCATCTGTAAGTCTTCTGTAATAGTTTGCAACATTCAATAAGCCTATTAAATAATATGATATTTAAAATATAGGTTGTTCATTCCATTTTCGAGCTACGAACCGATACATCGAAAGGTGTAAACAAGCTAACTAGTTTCCTTAATGACAAGAGCTCCGCACAAAAAGCCACACCGAAATCGAAGTGAATGACCCAAGCTTAAGGTTTAGTGGACAAAATCAGGAGAGAATGCAAACTAATTCGCAGGTAGGTTCACAAATTTAGGGTCCATTCTCAATACTGTCTTCCTAACGCATATGACAACATGCTATTTTCACTCAATTGGAAGTCTGTAACCGTTATATCATCTCAAAGCGGTTGTGGTTCGTTTTCATAAGTCCTTGTCCGAGTACGAGTCCAAAGTCCGAATCTCTCTTAGGGTCAGAAACTGCAAAACCAACTTGTCTGCGCGAAATTACTATATCATTATCCATATGGTGATCTTCTTACATCAATTAGCAAACACTTCTTAACTATTGCTACTCTTCTTACAACAAATGACGAACATTTCTTTATATTAACCAGTGCAAACCGTCTTCCGTCCAATGGCAGATCTGACTGTGAACTGAACTGATGACAATGTTGTTGGGGCCAAACTCTGCAACAATATTCACTTTTCTCGTGATCACCACCGTGATTGCCAAGACTTTATCGACGAGAGAGGTGAGTACATCATATAGAAATCTCATAATGAAGAATGCACCTCATTTTTTTTCCTCCTTGCAAGCCGCCATTCATTCAGTGGCTTTTGTCTCTATTGTAATTATTATTATTATTATCATTATTTTTATTAATAGTAGCAGCAGCAGCAGCAGTAGTAGTAGTTGTAGTAGTAGTAGTAGTAGTAGTAGTAGGAGTAGTGGTAGTGGTAGTAGTAGTAGTAGTATTTCCATTATTACACAAGCGGGACAAACAGGACACTACCGGATGACTACATTTACGGAGTTATCTGTTCATACAGTCCTTTACGGCTTCACACTGCAGGGCGTCATCAGTGAACGGAAAGCACAATTCGAACTTTGAACTTGATTCGTAGAAAGGAAAAGCGAAAAGAGAATATCAGAACAAACTTGTCCATACATTATTAGTGTAATATGGCACTTTCGGCGAACAGACATTAACGCTAAACCTCCTTTATCGAATTTCATACTACCCAATAATTTACTGTTACAAAACAAAGGCACAGTGGTGCTGCAATCATTCTGAAAATTCTAAAATCCTAATTCAACCTAGCTATCCATCCATCCATCCATCCATCCATCCATCCATCTCCATCCATCCATCCATCCATCCATCCATCCATCCATCCATCCATCCATCCATCTATTCATGCGTCCGTCCGACATTCCTTCCGTCCATCTATCCAGATAGTCACTCATCCTTCTGTACCTTCATATGAACTCAACTGTGTATTTCTAAATCCATCTGTCCCAGCAGATTTTCCCATTCTATGATGAACAAGACCTAGATGAGCCTGGCGCCAGTATCAAGAAAATCCGTCTGCAGTTAAGTATCAATCAAACATCCAATCTCTTCCTCTTCAATCAATCAATCAATCAATCAATCAATCAATCAATCAATCAATCAATCAATCAATCAGCCAGCCAGTCAACCAACCAACCAACCAGCCAGTCTGCCTTTCTGTCTGTATGTCTGTCTGTCTGTCTGCCTGCCTACCTACCTACCTAATTGTCTGTCTGTCTGTCTGTCTGTCTGTCTGTCGATCTGTCTGTCTGTCTGTCTGTCATTCTGTCTGTCTGCCTGTCTGTCTAACGACTGCTTGACCGAGTGATCAATTGATCACTCAACAATTCATCGATGTGGGTTTGCGCTCTTGCACAGCCACGTCACTGAGCTTCAACTGAGGCCGGAAGTCCGGTAAATTTTGTTGGCACTATTTCGGGTCTCTTCCACCTAGTCTTTGGTTTAGGGTTTAGGGCAGGGGAAAGGCAACGGAAAATACAGTAGCCTTGGGACAGTCTTTGGATATTCTTACTGGCTAAAGACCCTCTCTAAGTATGTGCGGATTCTTTTCTATTCTTGCATCTCAAGGGGTTAAAGCAATAATGTCAGATCTGTAAGAATGATGTTTCGAGATAAACGAATTTGAATTTTTGATGAAAGCTGTGAAATCAGAGATTCCTTAGTATGGTCATATACTATGATTTTTTTGTGATCTGTACACACTAAATTACGCCCTTGAATCGCCTGAGTGTTGCAGATGTTCTAGTTTATTTGAAAAAAATCACTTATGACAACTGAAAAGCTTGATTTTTGCAGATATGACATTCTTGCTTGAACCCCTCGATCTATAATAAACCATGAATTAGGAGGAAGAGTCCCATTAATGATGTGAGACTGTCAGATGTACGCAGGCAAGCAAGCAAGCAAGCAAGCGAGCAAGCAAAGAAGCAAGCCAGACAGCCCGCAAGTCAGCAAGGGAGCAAGGAAGCAAACAAACAAACAAACAAACAAACAAACGGTTTTCCCTATGGATCATTACAGAACGGCCGATAAAATATATTTGACAATCCTTCTTCGTTTTGATAGAAAAATATGCCAAAATCGATATGTGCATTATAGCAACTACAATAATAGCCGTTGCGCTTTCCTTCACTACTCTTCCCTTTAGTAGTGGAGTGCATTACTCTGGTGCGCATTGCCCTTTTCCAATTCAATACATTTTACTTGCAAAATTGCGCACTAGAGTGCTGAACAGTGCATTTTTTTGGTTCTGTTGTGGGTGATGATCTTAGGAAGACGTTATCTCAAAGTACATTCGTTACTTCACAACCAGAGTTCATACATGTATCAAAGACACGTTAAGGCACATACTTACAGATGGGTTTTTAATATGAGTTTCTCAAGAAAAAAGTGAGGTGGAACAAGGGGAAAAGGCTGTCTCTCAAAGTAACAGAACGAGAATGAACCTCACAAATATAAACTGCTTCTGTAAGTATGTGTATTTATGTATCTCAGATTGATGCGCAACAACTGAGACAATTTTCCTAAGATCACTACCCACAACAAAGAAAAGTGCACTGTTCAACATTTTGGTGCGCAATTTTACATGTAAAATATACTGACTTGGAAAAGGGCAGTGCGCACTACAGTAAAGCACCATACTCTATAAAAATAGAGTAGTATATCACCGCTTAACTATCTCCTGTACAATTCATTTATTAGCAATACGTTTTTCTTGAAAAGTTTTGTACGGAGCCTTTTTTTTTTTTTCAAGGACAGTAGATTTCGTAAGTGAAGCTCAACTTGCAAAATGCTTAAAAAAAAGTAAATCCTCACAAAAAAAAGAAAATATCTAGAAAAATAAAAAATTCGTTTACTAAATTGATTTCAGTTGTGGCAACATGTGTGTCATCCTCTCTGTTTCAGTCCAAAACTCTCAGATGAAGCAGGACCACACCGCAAAAAGCGAGGTGTAATTGTGTCTACAAACCTATGGCACTCCAAGATACCTGTAGTATTTCACAACACCTCTCTCGTAAGGGGTTAGTACGATTACTCTTAAACTCGATCCCACTGAATCTGAATATGCCATACATAGGAGCCTAACTTATTCGGAGAGTGAGGCAACAGATGATCTTCAGAGGACGATACCCCAGTCTAAAAAGTGTTTCGGCCCTTTGATTTCCTGACACTCTGAAGGAGCTGGGCCAGATTTGGGTCATGACTCTCAAGTGTCACAATATTTATTTATTTATTTATTTATTTTATTTATTCATTTATTTATTTATTTATTTATTTATTTATTTATTTACATATTTATTTATTTATTTAAAAAGCCCGGGCCTTATTGAGTCCTATTTTTCTCAAAAGCATTGAGCCCGATGATAACATTGATCACGTGAGCTAGTTTAGAATTCTCTGTACTACTTCTACTTCTTCGTCCTTCTTTTGGTCTTCTTATGGTTGTTGTTGTTGTTGTTGTTGTTGTTGTTGTTGTTGTTGTTGTTGTTGTTCTTGTTATTGTTGTTGTTCCTTTTTTTCTACTTCTTCTTCTTATTCTTCGTCTTCTTTTTATTTTACTTTTCTACTTCTTCTTCTTCCTCGTCTTCTTCTTCTTCTTCTTCTTCTTCTTTTACTTGTTTTTCTTTTTCTTGTTCTTCTTCTTCTTCTTCTTCTTCTTCTTCTTCTCCTTCTTCTTCTCCTTCTTCTTCCTCTTACTGCAGCACTGCTGTTGGTGATAGAATGGCTTCTGTGGATCGTATAGGTGACTGGCACCAACAACTGGTGATGAGAATCTTGAAGCGAATCGCTGACCACGTCTGTGTCAAATTCTTTGACGTCACAAAAATTTGGAACCCGAAAGACGACACGTGGTTTACATCAAATGGTTATGATGACAATGTTTATATTCGAGTTGGTCTCGGAAAGGGGTATGTAGTCTGAATATATCAGTGTAGACTGAGA
>JAWQUT010000559.1:299417-316424 GCA_033807755.1 Ellobium chinense | reverse complement strand
TTTTTTTTCTTCCTGTTAAAAGATCGGGCAAAAGAAGTACTTTAACGCCATGGAAGAAATTTCCCGAAATCACAGTGGTATATATAGAATAACACAAAATGTTAATAGGGCCAAAAGAAGAAAAAAACAATAGGTGTCAAAGACCTTCAGGGGAGAGAGCGAAGCATTAGTTGGAAACTGCGGATTTTCTTGAGTTACACCGGAGGTCGGAGCCCGGCAACAACAGCGGCCACCACCTATGGTTTGACATTTGTTTGGCGGAATTTTTCTTGTCAACGGTGGAGAATGTGGCAAGAATCAAGGGTGGTATGTATTATGCTAATAAATGAGTATGGCAAACACCACTCGCCATACTCTTTTCTAGCTCTTCCACATCAGCCGCAGTCATTTTTGATTGCTTGACGATTCACAGTTCCGTTGCTAATAACCTGTGAGTGACTCACAACCTTAAAAAAATGACTTGCGCGAATGTGGAGTGAGCGTAACAATAAGAGAAAGAGAGAGAGAGAGAGAGAGAGAGAGAGAGACAGAGAGAGAGAGAGAAAGAAAGAGAGAACAGCCATCTANGGGGGGGGGGGGGAGAGAAAGAGAGAGAGAGAGAGTGAGTGAGAGAAAGAAAGAAAGATGGAGCGGTTCCCTGAAATTTCCGATTCTACTATGCAGAATTACGAGGTACTTACAAGCTAATACAAGGGAAAACGATACTGGATACTTTCTTTGATGCCCAGTCACGACTTCTATATGGCAGAAAGGTAATGTATATTTGGTTCAGAATCACTAGTTTATATCCATAGTAACAATTGTTACAAAATATAGACTTAGAAGCAGGCACTGTAGATGTAATTTCACACGTTAAAATCCATAGTAACAATTGTTACAAAATATGGACATAGAAGCTAGCACTGTAGATGTAATTTCACACGTTAAAATCCATAGTAACAACTGTTACAAAATATGGACATAGAAGCTAGCACTGTAGATGTAATTTCACACGTTTAAATCCATAGTAACAATTGTTACAAAATATGGACATAGAAGCTGGCACCGTGTACGTCTTTCAGACTCACAAGTTTATTTCCAAAGTAACGATTGCGTTACTGTAGTAATAGTAGCAGCAGCAGTAGTAGTAGTGGAAGTGGTAGTAAAAGTAGTGGTAGTAGTAATAGTAGTAGTGGTAGTAGTAGTAGTAGATATCATTCAGTTTCACACATTTATATCAGCAGTAACAATCGATACGAAATATGGAAATATATGCAGACACTGTAGATGTCATTAACACGATTTAATTTTAATCCATACCAATAATCGTTATAAATTAATACTGACTTTCAGGCAGGCACTGTAGATGGCATTCAGATTAATAATTAGTATATTTCCATAATAACACTTGTTATTATGGAAATATACCTATAGGCAGGTGCTGTAAGTGTGTCAGTGGAAGGCCGATGATTTGATGTTCGAAAACGAGCTAGTTTTATTTTTTGTTGAGGGGCATTTTTAATTAGCAGGGACTGATAAGGTTCGAGGGTAACAAAGAAAAATTTCCCCACGAGGATAAATAAAGTATCTTATCTTATCTTATCTTGTCTTATCTTATCTTATCTTATCTTAATGCAGAGTCCTGCTCTTTCCCCTGGCCCTCCCTCTTATCCCCTCACCCCTCTTCCCTCCCCGTCCCCCCCCCCCCCCCCCCCCCCCCCCCCCCCCCNGGGGGGGGGGGGGGGGGTTACTTCGATTTTGAAGACTAACTTTTGTCTCTCCTCAGACCTGGTCTTCTAATGGCTTGTGGACTTTTTCAATCATCAAAAAGGATATGTACACTGTTGATCATCGTTCCGAAACCCGTCAAGAATATGTTAATTTTTATGAGCTGTCACAGATTTACAAATGCAGAGGTAAGAGCACAGAAAAAAAAAAAACACCACATTTTACATAAGCGATAATATATACATATCTTTTAGCTGTTCCACATCGCAGTTGTCATTTTGATGCTGGCAAAGAGAAAGGATTGCTAAAATGTTTTATTAGCAGTCAATGTAACGTCACTTTGGATTACCCTTGAAGTATGCCCTCATACCCATAAGTTGTAGTAGCAGTAGATGTAGTAGAAGTAGTAAAAGTAGTAGTAGTGGAAGTGGTAGATCCTGGCAAAAAAACAAACATTACCATGAAGACACCAGGCTCTGGTTATTAAGTTAGTAAACCAAGCGTCATGTCTTTTCGAATAAATACACTCTCCCCTTATTCTCACTCCACCCCCCATTCCAATCCCCCATCCCCTCAAAATAGTGACTCCTTGTGTGAGTTATCTATGCTAAAAAATTCTCTAGTAGTAGTAGTAATAGAACAGTAGTAGTAGTTGTTGTAGCAATAGATGTAGTAGTAGTAGTAGTAGTAGTAGTAGTGGAAGTGGAAGTAGCAGTGGTAGTAGTAGTAGTAATGGAAGTGGTAATAGTAGTAGTAATAGTGGATGTGGTAGTAGTAGTAATAGTAGTAGTAGTAGTAGTAGATGTAGTAGTAGTAATAGTAGTAGTGGTGGAGGTGGCAGTAGCAATAGTAGTAGTAGTGGTAGTAGTAGTAGCAGTAGTAGCAGTAAATGTAGCAGTAGTAGTAATAGTGGAAGTGGTAGAAGCAGCTGTAGTAGTAGTAGTAGTAGTAGAAGTGGTCGTAACAGTAATAGTAGCAGTAGTAGTAGTGATAGTGGAAGTGGTAGTAGTAGTAGTGGAAGCGATAGTAGTAGTAGTAGTAGTAGTGTGGAAGTAGTAGTAGTAGTAGTAGTAGCTGTAGTAGTAGTCGTAGTAGTATCAGCAGCAGCAATAGTAGTATTGGAAGTGGTTATAGTAGTAGTAGTAGAAGTGGTAGTAACAGTGGTAGTAGTTGTAGTCGTAGTCGTTGTCGTCGTCGTCGTAGTAGTAGTAGGAGGAGGAGGAGGAGGAGGAGGAAGTAGCAGTAGTAGGAACATACGAAATGAAATGACAATGAGTGTTGCTGTTGCTCTCTTTGAACAGAAAATTACTGCGCCGACGACAAAAGAGACTGTGGAGAAGGTTACCTCACCATTGTTAAAGATGTATGTCGATGTGTGTGCCCAACGGAACTCGATCCGGATGAGAACTGTCAAAAGCTGATAAATAAAGGTAGAACTTCAACAATATCATCTTCTTCTTCATAATCATCATGCAAATATACCGCTGCACTATCTTTTCTCGGAAAACTAATGCAAAGTATATGGTACACAACTTGTCAACACAAGTGCATTGGAGTTTCTTTGCAAAATTGCGTCCCAAAATCCTCGCTGCAGTTTTGTTTTCTTTTGCTTAATGAAGGGGCCATTCTTAGTAAATTAACCATTCAAAATTGACCCTAACTGTCAAAAATCGAATGAGACATACTCAAGGTCATAGACACACGTAGTATGTACTAGAGCACGCTTGTGTGTTTGTGCACACAAGGTATCGGAGTCTCAGTTCAAAGGGAAGCACAGGGTCATGATAAACATCATAATATTCGTTTAATCCCAAAGGGAAGATAACATACAAGACTTTTAAAAACGTTAACAGTTCCATTTTTAATATGATACCATTCTTAATTTACTGATTTATATAACATATATCAAGAGCCTGTAGCTACAGGGATGAGCACTATATAAATGCTATGTATTATTATGTAACATGCTATACTATTATATGATACAGATATTGCGTGAGAACTGCACCCCACCACAGTGGCCATTATCGTGCAAAAATATACCGTATAACCGAACTCAGGCTCTCTTGCTATACTTTCTTATCAGTGTCTGCGTATACGTCTTGGCGAATACAATAAATTTATATAACTCATTTCATAAATTTGATATTATTGTGAAATATAAAATTTGAAAAAAGAAATAGCCTCGATTTTTATACTATATTGGCATAACGTCGTTACCGCTGTTCGAATCGACTTGAAACTTTCTGTGTGCTTTGTTTTACTCTCAACACGTTACAAGGGTGCATTTCGTTTCTCCAGTCGATCGCAAAGTAATTTATTAAATTTTATTTGTGTCGTAACCAGACCCTCGTAGATACTGCACCGCCACACTTTTTAAGCGTGACGTCATCGCTTTTTATGTCAGGGCCAGGAAACGAAACAAAATAATATTTCTCTAGCCGATGACGTTATTCAAATTTGCGTACGCGGGAATATTCATAGGCGGGAATCACAGCTGCTGTAATGCTTCGGGTGAAGGGGTGGGTGGAAAAGGGGGGAGGGGGGTGGAAGAAACATGATTATTCACTGACGCTTCACATCCCTCCCTCCTCCTCCCCCTTCCCGGCAGCGCCGAGGTACTTCAGCTAGTCAAACAAACATTCATTACAGATCCTCTATTCACTTGTTCTTAGTCTGAAAATCAGCATTGAGTCACAAGTAGTCATGCCATTGAGTCATAGGGGAAAGGGTATAATAAATAAATATGTTACTGACTTATGCTGTGTTATTAGTTGACCTTTGTTTCTTGACCTAAGCCTTCACAAGTTCGGGCTTTGATGAAAGAACGCTGGCCGGTTTGTGGCAAAGTATAGGTCAGTTACTGTATAAGAGCGGTAATTCTACTTGAAATTCTAATTATTCTTGTGTTGTCAACACCGTTAGCTCATATCTATCGCTTATACCTACGCTAATGAAGTTACTGTTATTTCTATTGTTATTGTTATTGTTTTTTTGGAATTGTTGTTATAAAACCTAACTCAAGCTCACTTCTCCTTCTCTGTCCCATCAGCATCTACGAGTGCGACCTGGCCCCCTATCCCTATGGGCGTGCTGGCTGGCGGTGCAACTTTCAAGTGTCCCTCGGGCCTGGACTCTCAGGTCAGGTGGCTGAACTTCACCAACCGGGGAGTCAAAAAACGTCATGGACTTCCTGTTGACTTGCCGATTACAGATCAGACAGTGTCCCTCCCAATATGCGTGAGAACTTTGCCGGAGGGCGTGAAAGAAGACTGGAATAATTTTCCGAGAGGTTCTCCTGGCTGCGTCATCAGTCTGAAAGGTACCACATGCGGTGGTGACAGTAACGGTATGTATGTGATACAGAATATAATGTATCGAACAATTTGATTACATTGACCTTCCGGGAACCGTTAGGTTTTCGTATATTTGGATGGCCTACCAGCCGAAAGATGTCTGTAAAATAATTACCGTTCTTTGGTGGAGAGAAAAAGAGAAGATGAAAATGAGAGAGAGAGAGAGAGAGAGAGAGAGAGAGAGAAAACCTGTGACTTAGATGTTGCTGAGCTCAAGAGATTCAGCACAAATTTAATGTCATAATACAAGGCAATAAAGGTATACTTACGTACAGACTGTTGTGTCATGCTTCATCTGAAGCCGGAGCACTCACACCCTGAGTGTTGGTACATGCTATGTTAGAGTACCAGTTCTCTTTCCAGTTCTGATTTCTCCAGAATTTTAAACGTAAATGCTTATCAACTTCAGATTTCTCTCAATACGAAGAGACGTTACCGCCCATAGTTGGAGATCAACAAAGCCTAGACCCAGTCGACATAATTTCGAAGAACAAGAAACCGACCCTCAAGCTCTGCTGCAAAGAATGGGATGTGGGACATGCGTTCGACTTTCCCAACAAGGAGCCATTCAGACTTCTCTCTACGGAGGGTTGTCCTAAAGTTAAAGGTCAGCAGCTTGGAGATGGTCCGTCACAGGATTTCTATCCCAGAGAAGCGTTGTCATTCTGAATGTTCACGGCCAAAGTGGTGCGTCTGTAAGGCTGTGTAGCTTGTAGTTCTGTGTAGTTCTCGAGTGTGGCTCAGTGACACCAGTTACAGTGATATTCCCATAGGGCTGTGACACTCTGGTTTTCAAGATAGGAGCGCCGGTGTTTAGATCTAGTAATCTCGGATGAGGACGCAACACTTGGAGGTTTCATGTGCATGTCACATTTAGCGGCCACTCTCCGGGAAAAACTGTTATATGCATTCTACCGAGTAGTCTAGTCTTACAACTGAAATGCGTAATACAGCCGTAATCGTGCTCACTTGCCACAAAATCTTATTTGAAATAAACAAACCAACAAACTACTCCAGAGGTTGTGGGTTTGTAGTCCAGGGACTTTAGAAACAAGAGTGAGATAATAGAGAGAAATACAAAAGTCTCGATCGGTTGTCTAAAGTAGTTTACTCCTGAATCTACAGGCAGCCAGGTAAGGGTTTTCTTCTCCACAGAGTTGAGGTGGGCAGTCCAAGGGCTTCTGATGGAACTTTGTACAAGGAATCTTTCAGACTAATACCATAGAGGGGGGTACCGAAGATGATAAAAGTCAGAAACTTGGGGCAGGCAGATGAGGAACAGTTACCCCAAAGGTTCCGAATGGATTTCGGGATCATAATTCTGGAGTGAGCAGTCTAATGACTATCACTATAGAACCTGTCAGTGGGCAGTGGAGGGTCTTCTTCATAGGTTTGGGGTGAGCAGTCGAATAACTATCACTACAGAACCTGTCAGTTGGCAGTGGAGGGTCTTCTTCATAAGTTTGGGGAGAACAGTCTAATGACTATCACTACCGAACCTATCAGTGGGCAGCAAAGGGTCTTCTTCATAAGTTTGGGATGAGCAGTAGATTGGCTTCAACACTTCTAGTCCAGACGGATGAGATGGCCAGAGAATGGATTTTTACTCCAATATCTTGGTTGAGGAGTCCAGTTTCTATTCACCACAGAACGTACAAGTAGACAGTCGATATGTTCTACTCTAAACGCTTAAAGTGGATAATTCAGGGATTTTCGGTCCATAATTCTGGGGTGGGCAATCCAGTGTCTTTTACTACGTAACATACAAATAAACAGTTGAGGGTATCCTTCTCTACACGCTCTGGGTGGGCAGTTGAGAGATTTCTGCTCCAAAATAGAGTGGACAGTCCAGTGTTTTCTACGAAAGATTCCAAAGGTGGGCACTTGAGGTCTTCTACACCGGAGGCATGGGATGGGCTTCGCAAAAGCTCTACTCTAGAAATACTGGGTGGACAGTCGAGGCTTATTCACCTTAGAGGCCTAGAAAGGGCAGTTCAGGGATTTCTACTCCAGAGCGTTGGGTGGGCACTTCAAGGGCTTCTAATGGATCCTCTTTCAAATAATCTTCCAGACATCACGATAGACGAGGGTCTGGGTGCGGCTTGCTACGTTTGAATGCAGTAATAGACTATATATATACGCATCTCCTTGCAGAACGTTGGGCCTGATGGTAGAATTTCGCACCCCAGTGGCAGCTGGTCGGCAGGCAGGCATTACGTGCAACTGTGATTATCCATAACAATGGTCAAGCAACCAACCGGAGTCTGGCCCCAACACGCTTCGTGCAACGAGTGTTAATGATCAGACGCTTGGCTGGGCAGTCGAAGGTCGTCTTCCCCAGACCCTCGGGGTGGTCAGCTGAGGGATTATCGCTCCATTATCTTGACTTGGGCAGTCTAGATAGTCTCTTTCACTACAGAACATACAAATGGGCCGTGGAGGGACTTCTGCTGAGATTTAGCATGAGCAATCGATAGCCTTCTGGTCTAGACGGATGAGGCGACCGAGAGATTTTTCCTCTAGTAGCATGGGGTGGGCAGTTCAGTGTCTGTCACTAAGATGGGCAGTTCAGTGTCTGTCATTATGATGGGCAGTCCAGTGTCTGTCATTATGATGGGCAGTCCAGTGTCTGTCATTATGGTGGGCAGTCCAGTGTCTGTCGTTAAGGTGGGCTGTCCAGTATCTGTCATTAAGGTGGGCAGTCAAGTATCTGTCATTAAGGTGGGCAATCCAGTGTCTGTCATTAAGGTGGACAGTCCAGGGTTTTCTACTCTGCACGCTTACGGTGGGCAGTTCAGGGATTTCCGGTCCATAAATTTGGGGTGGACAATCCAGTTTCTCTCACTACAGAGAGTACAAGTGGACATTTGAGGGTGTTCTACTCTAAAACCTTAGGTAGGGCAGAGGAGGGATTTCTTCTCCGAATCTCGGAGTGGACAGTCTAGTATTTTTCATAGGAGAATCCAAAGATGGGCACTTGAGTGACTTATAGAGGTTGAGGTGGGCTTCGAAACTTTTCTACTCTATAACTTCTGGGTGAGCAGTCGAGGTAATTTTATTTCGGAGATGGGCAGCTGAGGGATTTCCGCTCCATAAACTTGGGTAGGGCAGTCAAGATGGTGACTTTCAATAGAGAACGTACCAGTTCTTCTTCATAAGTTTTGGGTATGCAGTCGATGGAGAGTTAAATCGATACACCTGTAGTCACCTCACATTATTAGATATAATTATTTCATTTTCCACCTGGGATCTCTTGGGAACGGTTATGGAAGAGAAGAGGTAGGCATGAACATTTGACTTAACCTAGTGTTATCTTGTGTTGGTATGCATTAGGCGTTATTGAGGATTTACGAATTAGACTTAGAATTCACATCTAATCTCGATGCCTAACCCGCAATATTATGATTGTAACACCAAAGAATGCTAGGTGGGAATGGGGCATACTTATTGTGAAGCAGCGTGGCCTAATGGTTACGGCGTTGGACTCAAGATCTAAAGGTCCTGAGTTCGATTCCCGACCATGATCATGTCGTAAGTGCCTTGGGAAAGCATATCATTCACATTTTCCTCAGTCCACCCGTCTGTAAAATGGGTACCTGGCTATAGGCAGTGGAAGATATTGTCAGAATGCTAGTGATCAGCGCCTATAAATGGCAGCAACACTGTATACTCCCCAGGGAGTAGAGAAAGTCCTAGAGTGATCAGGCCTGCTTGGGTCACAATAGTGTGAATTTGCATGAGCGGGCATTAGCCTGGATATGAGACTTATAAACCGCATTATTATTATTATTATTATTATTACTTCCATAAACGTCTTTTAGACAGCAAAGTTTGAAAACCTCTCTATCCACAGGTATACTTCATCACGAAGCTTATCTCATGGGAAGGGTAAACACAGTGACAGGAACCAAATCAATCAAGCAATGCTATTACATACCCCCAACCTATGGTCAGTATTTCTGTTTTCTTGCTGTTATGGCATGGCTGAATAATACCTTAATGAAAGACATTTTCCTTTCTCTGAGATTGCAATGCAGATACCAGGGTGCGCAACTTATAACCATAAAGTAATGGTGGTGGTAATAGTAGTAGTATGTAGAGTAGTAATAGTAGTGGTGATGGTGGTAGTGGTAGCAGTAGTAGTACCAGTAGTGGTGATTGTGGTAGTAGTGATAGTAGTAGCAGTAGAAGTAATAGTACTACCAGTAGTGGTGATTGTGGTAGTAGTAATAGCAGTAGCAGTAGAAGTAATAGTAGTAACAGTAGTGGTGATTGTGGTAGTAGCAATAGTAGTAGCAGTAGAAGTAGTAGTAGTACCAGTAGTGGTGATTGTGGTAGTAGTAATAGCAGTAGCAGTAGAAGTAGTAGTAGTACCAGTAGTGGTGATTGTGGTAGTAGTAATAGCAGTAGCAGTAGAAGTAGTGTTCTGTGTAATTGTATTATGAATAAGATGACGTATAACTTTGTATAACATTGGTAAATCAATTTCTCTGCAGGGTAAATAAAAAGCATTTCTTTTTTTGTTGTTGTTTTCAAGAATACTTAGTACTGAGGCTCTAGTGTATTTATATTTATGTATGAGTCTTTTATGTCTATAATGCTTGAGAATGTCCATCTTCTGTACACTGGCAGATTGCAACCAAGTCATCACACTGGACGCCTCGCACCGGTCTGAGACAGTGACTACACCTGGCTTTGGCTCGGGTCGAGAACCCAACAAGCGATGTCTGTACTCTGTACACGTGAGAAATGGAGGGAGGAGGGGAGGAAAGGAAGAAGATAGGGATGGATGGATGGATGGATGGATGGATGGATGGATGGATGGATGGATGGATGGATAAAACTAGGTCGCACAGACTTGCGGAGAAGTTACTCAGATCCCGTCCAGATCGTTTATAACTGGTAATTCCTAGATGAATACCCAGCTAGATAAACTTTGGGTTGCCTTATCTGCTAAAACACCGTGTGCTTACTTGAAATCAATTTATCAGGTCACTCCAGCTCCCACCCGGAAAAAAAATATGACACGCCCTTGACGCTGGATGTACCTCTGGGACTAATACCTTTAGGAAAAGGAGACAAGAACAAAAACATTTTTTCTTCTCTCAGTTGTGTCGTTGTTGTTGTTGTTGTTGTTGTTGTTGTTGTTGTTGTTGTTGTTGTTGTTGTTGTTGTTGTTGTTGTTCGTGTTCTTGTTTATGTTAGTTTGTTGTGTTGTTTTTTTTTTCAACTGGTTTGTTTGCCACACCTCAGATATGTAAGCGTCCCCCTATACAGGATAAACAGATGTTTCTCCCCCTTCCCCCACCCTCCCCTCCAACTTTCACCCAAAACTCACCGGCCGTCTCTCGTAAGCTGACGATCTCTGTTCCCAAAACTAGGTTCCCAAGTATGCGAAGATAAGAATCTCCTTCCACACCTTTGACATATACAGGTCGGACAAGGTCACTGTTAAGCGCTTCCACAAGCTACAGGAACCAAGAATGTAAGCTCATTAATACTGGTGGCAGCTTGTGAAGAAAATTATTAAAGAAAGATCCCGAGCTCTGGGGACGATAAATATTAAATAGTACAGTAGCAGTTGTGGATGAGGTGGTATTAGTAATATTCGAAATAAAGGTAGTAGAAGTGTTAGAAGTAGAATGGTATTTGTGGTAGTAGAAGTAGTGGTAGTAGTAGTAGTACTGGTAGTAGTAGTAGCAGCAGCAGCAGTAGTAGTAGTAGTAGTAGTAGTAGTGGTAGCAGTAGTAGTAGTAGTAATGGTAGTAGCAGTAGAAGTAGCAATGGTAGTAGTAGTATCGCAGTAGTAGTAATAGTAGTAGTGGTAGTAGTAGTAGTAGAAATGGTAGTAGTAGTGGTAATAGTAGTAGTGATAATGGTAATATTAGTAGTCGTCGTAATAGTAGGGGTAGTAGCAGTACTGGTAGTACTAGTAGTGTTTAATAGTATAGTGGGTGTAGTAATAGTAGTAATGGTAGAAGTAGTAGTCGTAGTAATAGTAGGGGTAGTAGTGATACTAATAGTAGGGGTAGTAGTAGTAGTAGTAGTAGTAGCAGTGGTACTAGTAGTGGTAGTAGTTGTAGTAGTAGATGTAGTAGTGATAATAGTACTGGTAGCAGTAGTAATAGTTGAGGTAGTAGTAGTAGTTGAGGTAGTAATAGTAGTGTAATCGTAGGAGTAGTAATAGTAGTAGTAAAAGTAGTAAAAAGAGTAATAACGGTAGTAGTAGTCGTAGTAATAGTAGGGTAGTAGTACTTGCTAGACTACCTTTGAAGATCTCTGATGCCTCATTCTCCGAGTAAAAAACTTACATACGTACGCAAGGAAATAAGAGAGTGAAAAAGTACGAGTCGTTTGGGTGATTCTTACGTCTAAACTGAGAGAACCTATGATTCGTATAACTATTCGGTACCAACAATCGCCGAAAAAGACAACTCATAGACGCAAGCGCCCCTTGTCGTTTTACCCCTCTTGCAATTTAACCATAGTTCCTAATTCAAGTGAGTGAGGTGTCCATCTTGCCTCTCCTCCTTTTTCATACCCCGCGCTGACCTCTAACCTCCGGGATTGATATTTTCAGTGTCACCACGTCTGACCAGATTGTCAGCACTCATAACTATCTCGTTCTGGAATACTGGAGTTTTTGGGAAAAAGCCCCTAAGAATCAGGGCCTTAACTTCACTGCTTCTGTCTATCTCGGTGGGTCAAATAATACTAGGGCAATTCCAGCAAAATGTCACGTCAGTTACGTTATTACTGGAAAAGTCAAGACCTCGCATCAAGAAGATCCGATTTATATGTTAAAAACAAAATAAACTCTTGTTATAAACAATCAAAACTAACTGCTGTAAAGTCAAAATTTTCCAAACAATTAGGGCAACTGACGTGCCATTCTGCTGGAACTGTCCTTTTCATCTTTATATTTTACCTGTTTTTTTCTTTATTTTGCCGGTAGCCCCTCACCTACTTCAGGGTTGTGTTAAAAATGCTTTTTCTCTTTCCACGATAGATGAGATTTGAGAGCATGCGCGTTAAGCTGGTATCTCCTCCCATCGTAAGAACTGCATTAGTGCATTGGATGCTAGGCGCTGAGTGCACCCCTCGGTAACATTCAACATGCAGAGTCAGTGTAATTCTTGTAATGATATGAGATCCCATCGTTAATGCGCTATGTTGTTAGACTCTCTTATTTTGCTTATTTGTGATGAGGTTGTATCTTTATGTACATTTAACTTTTGGAAAAAGATACTTGTTTCCAAATGCACGGAGGTTTCTGGCTCTTATTAATAGGTCAATTTTACTCACTACGTACAGTTTGCTAACATTTTTAAAATTCACATTTTCTTCGACCCTGTCAACCAATATCAGGATGTAGAAATATGTAAAAAGATCTGTGATCTAGATACGGCATCCATTTTGAAAAGTTTCAGGTACAAATTGAGCCTTTTAAATATGAACGTAAAGTGTGTTGGGCGTGTGCATTTACATAATGTCAAAACCAGGCTCATAAAAAGGTGGAGACCAAGTCAAGATGAGAGGTGTCAGTCTTTGAAAGGAAGTTGTGGAAAATGTTCGTCGTTAACCCCTTCCCTCATCCTTTTTTTTTTCTAATTCCCATTAATTACTAGGACAATGGAATACTTTTAACCCCATCTGAGAAAAATATTTTGACAGTTCTGTAGAGTTTGTAGAATAACACATTTCATTCTAGGGCCCGAAAACAACAGGCCCCAAAAGCTATAGATGCCAAAGCCCTTGAGCAACTTCGTTTTGTCTTTGCTAGAGGATGTCTAACAGTTGTAGGGAATCATTGGTCCTCGAATGTATATAACAGTGTCTTTTCTGATCCATTTCAATTTATGTGTAGTTGTGCTGCAAGGTGCTTTTTTTCTATTGAGAGTTGTGATCTTAGAAGAATTTAATTTTATCTCGGTAAATAGTTCTTACCATACCACGACAGACTTCATCCATATTGATGCTCATGCTGATCATTTTTATCTGTGCTGTCTTTCCTTCATAAATCTTCAAACATATTTCTCAATGCCTCTAGGCAAAATAATAGCACACCAGTAGAACCAAATGAGCTATATGTTGGATTTTTTTTTCAAGCATATCTGTGCATTGTTTAAAAGATTTTAGGGGGAAAAAGGTGTATCTATATTCAGTTTGGCTGTCATCTCCACAGCAGCCGGTAAAACTTTTTTACTTTTTTTCCGCTGCATAACCTGATCACTGCTAACCCAACAACCACTTAAAGAACATGTTTTGCAATTATGAATTTTTGACTAAAATATCGTATATCCATATCAAAACAGAGTGGCCAGGTGGGATGTAAATTTTGAAACGTGATGTATTTGATCATTTCGATCTCAGGTCAACATCTTAACAAACATGGTAGATAGCCAATTTTGTTTTTAACAATTCTTTTTTCTTTCCTATAGACGAGTGGAAATACGGTTTTTTAGCAGAAACTTCCAGATTTGCCACATGATACAAACAAAATCTAAAAATTCAGTAGTGTGCCCCTTAAAATAGTTCCTGTATCTGCCCCACAGCGGAGGAATCTTGTTACAATGAGATGGCGTCAGGTCAGGACTACATGGGTGAAACTTCTCTGTCAGAGTACTATGAGGAGTGTCTACCTTGGGCCCAGACTATGGGTTGTACTGACTTTCCCACAGCGGGGTTAGCCCGGCTATTTTCTGTCTCTCTTCCTCATCATTCTGTCCTTTATCCGCTTACTTGCTTTTTGTTGTTGTTTTTGTTGTTGTTATTTGTTTCTTTCTTTCTTTGTTTCTTTGTTATTGCTGTTTGTTGTTGTTGTTGTTGTTGTTGTTGTTGCTGAAAAAAGAATGCGTGAAAGGACTGAATGATTACTAGTGAAAGTGAGTGGTACATATTATTGTTAAATGTAAAATACTGTACGAGAACGTTGTGAATGCACATGAATGTAACAATGCATTGTGGACATATGTGAAGTTAGTAGTTGTAGTGCTTAAAATGTCCATGTGCTGTCCCGTTGCATACTTTACCGCGTCTGTGGTCTGGGCTTATTCCTAATAAACTTGTTAAACTTGTCGGTTGTTGTTGTTGTTGTTGTTGTTGTTGTTGTTTTCCGGTATACCATGTCACAAACTTATTTAGACAAATCAGATTAGATATTTCGGCAGATATGAAGTTTCTATATAAAATTGCATTCTTAATTGCTGAAAGGTACATTTTTTCTCTTAAGAATGATAGTCTTGGAACAACTTCTTTTGTGATGGCACCAGATTTCACTCAGATCTCTTTGGAAACCTTAGTACATGAGCTTATGTGGGCCGTCGTTATAGATTTTCTGTCTAAATACAAAGATACTTTACTTTAGATCAGTGTGTGTAGCTTTGCCTTCTGATTCTGTAGCAAGACAGAAAATCCAGAAAATCTCTAATCGGATCAAACATATAGGATCTGAGAGACATGGGTGAAATCTGATGTCAGACAACTGAACAAGTGAAGGATGTCCTGCTGTCAATCTCCATAAGGGATAGAAATGCACCATTCAATACTATGGTGTGCAACTTTGTTATAAAAGCCCCAGCGGACTGATAGTTATAAATAGCTCACCATCTTATCGGCAATACAACCTAGGATGAACTCCCCTTATCCTCTTCAATGAATGGTTTCGATTTAAACTGAAAAATTGCCATAATGTTTCTATCATCCAGTAAGTTGTAATCAGACCGTATTTCTTAGTTCAGGCACCAGAGATGGTTCGACGGTAACTTTCTGGCATCAAATTATCTGTAGTAGTACATCAGAATGGTTCCTCAATCTTGCATGATATTCTATCTAAGTATCCACCATAATAACCCCTCATTCTTGCATTCAATTAAATCTGTTTATTCACTAAAACGGCCCCTCATTCTTCCACTACATTATATCTATCTATCCATCAAAATGGTCCCTCATTCTCGCACTACATTATGTCTAACTATCCATCATGGTTGCCCTTCATTTTTGCACTACATCAGTCTAACTATTCATTAAAATGGCGCCTCATTCTTACACTACATTATATCTAACTATCCATCAAAATGATCCCTCATTCTCGCACTACAGTATGTCTAACTATCATCAAAATGGCGCCTCATTCTTACACTACATTATATCTAACTATCCATCAAAATGGTCGCTCATTCTCGCACTACAGTATGTCTAACTATCCTTCAAAATGGCGCCTCATTCTTACACTACATTATATCTAACTATCCATCAAAATGGTCGCTCATTCTCGCACTACATTATGTCTAACTATCATCAAAATGGCGCCTCATTCTTACACTACATTATATCTAACTATCCATCAAAATGATCCCTCATTCTCGCACTACAGTATGTCTAACTATCCTTTAAAATGACGCCTCATTCTTGCACTACATTATATCTAACTATACATCAGAATGGCGCCTCACTATTGCACTTTATTATATACAAATATCCATCAGAATGGCTCTTCAATCTTGCATGATATTCCTTCTAACTATCTATCATAATAACCCCTCATTCAGGCATTAAATTAGATCTATCTATTCATCAGAATGGCTCCTAATTCATGCACTACATTATAACTTACTATCTATTCAAATTGCCCCTCATTCTTGCACTACATTGTATCTAACTATCCATCAAAATGGCCCCTCATTCCTGCACTACATTGTATCTAACTATGCATCGGAATCGCTCCTCATTCCTGCATTACATCTAACTATCTATCAAAATGGCCCCTCATTCTTGCACTATATTATACAGTATCTAACTATCATCAAAATGGCCCCTAATTCTTGCATTACATTATACAGTATCTAACTATCATCAAAATGGCCCCTCATTCTTGCACTACATAATACAGTATCTAACTATCTATGAAAATGGCCCCTCATTCTTGCACTACATTATACAGTATCTAACTATCATCAAAATGGCCACTCATTCCTGCACTACATTGTATCTAACTATCATCAAAATGGCTCCTTATTCCTGCACTACATTGTATCTAACTATCATCAAAATGGCTCCTCATTCTTGCACTACATTATACAGTATCTATCTATCTATCTATCTATCTATCTATCAAAATGGCCCCTCATTCTTGCACTACATTGTACAGTATCTAACTATCTATGAAAATGGCCCCTCATTCTTGCACTACATTATACAGTATCTAACTATCATCAAAATTACCCCTCATTCCTGCACTACATTGTATCTAACTATCCATCGGAATGGCTCCTCATTCTTGCATTACATTTTGCCTAGCTATTCATTAGATGGTCCCTTACCCTTCCAGTACATTGTATCTAACTATCGTTTAGAGTGGTTCCTCACTCTTACACTATATTAAAGTAATTGCATATCAGGATGGCCTCTCATTTTTACATCATCTTACACCTAACTTTCTAGCAGAGTAGACTTCATTCTCGTATTACATTAAACCTACTATTCATCAGAATGGCCGTTTATTTTTTTATTTTTTTGCACTGCATTAAACCTAACTGTATATCAGAATGCCCCCCCCCCCCTCATACCTATATCATCGTATACCTAACTGTCCATCAGAATGGCCCCTGTCTGGCTTTTGCTGTCTGGCAACAAGTGCAGGAACCCGCATGGATGGCTGGAAGCGCCCTGGTGTTTCATCTACAAGAACGGAACCAACTGTCCAAAGAGATTCTGTGATGTCTGTAATATCAGTGAGAGCAGGAGTGTTTAGTTATGAAAAATTCCTAGGGCGAGACAGAAAATTTAACCTTAACAAAGTTTATTTAGGTTTACATTATTTTTGTTGAACTAGAGTACATGCTCTAAGTCCGACCATTGACCATGAAGAACAGAGGCATAGGCAAACACATACACTCTTTCTCTCTCTCTCTCTCTCTCTCTCTCTCTCTCTCTCTCTCTCTCT
>JAWQUT010000559.1:285447-297164 GCA_033807755.1 Ellobium chinense | reverse complement strand
GGGGGGGGGAGTGATATAGGCAATGACAATGGTGGTGATAGCTGGAGGGGAAGTGATGGATCCGGTTTATAGACTTGAGTGTTGCTAGGCTAGACAAGCGCTAAGAAAAAATGGCGGTTAGTCGAGTCATAGCAACTGTTTCCGTTGAGTTTTTAAGGGATGTACTTGGTCACTGTTTTTGAAAAGTCAGTAGACAGAGATAAGATAAGATAAGATAAGATAAGATGAGATAAGATAAGCGAGCGAGATAGTCTGCCCGACAATTGGTCAAGACAGTTTGCATATATGCTTCTGCACCAATCCTCTGCTGACTTTTCTTGCTTTATGACGTCATGCATCACTATTAATGGCGGCGTACTGTGGGTGAAACTCCTGAGATTCCAGCAGTGTTTTCGTTAAAAAGGTCACACTAAAAGAAAATGTACGCGGTTTAATTTTTGTTTTTAAATAATGAGGATCTAGTTAGGCTGTGACGCAAATATCTAACTGTCTATTTTAAGAGACGGATGACCTTTCTCAAGAGACGGATGACCTTTCTCATGTAGATTATAGTACATTACTGTGGTGCGCACTGGCCTTTTCTGAGTTAATTTTGCATGCAAAACTGCACACCAAAGTGCTAAATAGTGCGCCTTTTCTGTTGTGGGTCTTGATCTTAGAATCTTTATTGTTCTGTGTTGCAGAGTGTCCTGCAGGATGGGCGAAGCACCGTGACAGATGCCTTTCACTTTTCTCTCATGGCATGCCGGCTGATAAGGCTGAAGATACCTGCAAGTCGTATGGTACCTCTGGCACCTTATTTCAGATCAGAGATAAAGATGATGGAAAGTTCTTGTATGAACTCATCTCTAAAGATAAAAGGTATGTATGGAATGGAAACAGAGACCTAATATAAAGTAAAGACGGTTCGTTGTAACAAATCCCAGCTTGCGCTAGGGATCATTCATTCCGTTTTCCGTTTAATCTCATGCCAGTCGTACATATACTCCCTTTATTTGGGCTACTCTCTTTATTTGCGTCACTCTCTTAACTACTCTCTTATTTGGGTCACTCTCTTTAATTGGGTCACTCTCTTTATTTGAGCTACTACTTTATTTGGGTCACTCTCTTTATTAGGATCACTTTCCCTTTTTTAGTCACTCTAATTGAGATACTCTCTGTTTTGGGGATAATCCTTTTATTTGGGATACTGTCTTGATTTGGGTCACTCTCGTTATTTGGGCCACTCTCTTTATTTGGGCCACTCTCTTTATTTGGGTCACTCTCTTTGTTTGGGTCACTCCATTTATTTACGTTGCCAGGCAGTTTTCCAATTACTTGATCAGCGGCAGACGTACTGAAAAAAGCGAACAGTGGATCTTCACCAGCACTGAGGAGCAGATGACCTACTTTAATTGGGCAAAGAAACACCGTGAGTAAGGGTGCCACCTCTTAAATGATAAAAAAAAAAAAAGAAATACATAAAGATCGTGGAACGTATCTATAGGAAAATTATTTAAAATGCAGAATTATACAAATCTCATCAATAAAACACGCACGCACATACATTAACTCATACGCTCACACATACGTATATACACGAACGCACGCAAGCACGCACACACACACAATACACACTTACGCATATACACAAAATATAGCAGGTGACTAAAGAGACTTTGATCGATAAAGTTAATCAATTCAAAACTTATGCAAAGAAAAATGTGCATAAATTAGACGATTAACTTTGCTTGTTTGTGCTGCAAACTTTTATTTTCTTGGCGTTGCGGCAATGTCACAGGTAAAGAAATAAAAACACACCTGATGTGTGCCTAACACCTTGGTCATTTATCGGCCATTGGCCACGACATCATTTCTTTTTTTTTTTTTGNTTTTTTTTTTTTTTTTTTTTTGTGTCGTTTGACGTGAGGTATAATATTTAATTTTCGTGTATTCTTTGTGCCAGTCATAAATCTTAGCTATTTATGAATATACCCACTAAATGTTTATGCCTAGTTTCATGCTAAGGTTTAAAGTTAGTAGACTTTGAAGTAGGTATTTTTTTCCCTTNGGGGGGGGGGGGGGGGGGTGGGGGCCGGGACCACTGTGTACTGCAGACATATCGTCACGCTCGTTCCAGATTTGCCTACGTCATTTTTTGAGGTGTTGAGAAATTAAGCTCTCTCAACCTGTTGCTGAGAGCAAACCTATGAGGCAGATGCGGTTTAGTTGATAAAACTGGGATGAAATAAGGAGTCAAAAGTCCACGTGTGTTTTAACAGCAAAAAGAAAATAAAATGGAAGAGTATAGTAGTGTAAAGAACACAGACCATGACTTGCTGTGAATGTGGAATGAGCTTGACGATATTGTTAACTAGCATGGACACCTATCTGCCAAATCTGCTGTCTGTCTGTCTGTCTGTCTGTCTGTTTGTCTGTGTGTCTGTCTGTCACTGTCTGGCTGCTTGTCTCTGTCTGTCTGTCTGTCTGTCTGTTGGTCTGTTAACTATGTGTGCCTGCCTTCCTGCCTGCCTGCCTACCTGTTTGTCTGTCTGTCTGTCTAGCTGTCTGTTTCTGTCTGTCTGTCTGTCTGTCTGCCTGTCTGTCGGTCTGTTAACTGTGTGTGTATGTATGTGTCTGCCTGCCTACCTGCTTGCCTACCTGTCTGCATACCTGTCTGTCTGTCTAGCTGTTTGTCTCTGTCTATCTGTCTGTTGGTCTGTTAACTATGTGTGTATGTGTGTGTCTTCCTATTTGCCTGCTTGCCTACCTGCATGCCTAACCTGTCTGCTGTCTGTTTGTCCGTCTGTCTGTCTCGTTTGTCTGTCTGTCGGTCTCTTTACTATGTGGATATGTGTGTGTCTGCCTGTCTGTCTGCTTGTCTGCCTGCCTACCTGCCTGCCTATCTGTATGTCTGGTCTCTGTCTGTCTGTCTGTCTGTCGGTGGGTCGGTCTATTAACTATGTGTGTATGTGTGTGTCTGTCTGCCTGTCTGTCTGCCTGCCTGCCTACTTGGCTGGCTGTCTGTCTGTCCCTTTGTCGGTCTGCTATGTGTGCATGTGTGTGAGTATGTGTGTGTGTGTGTGTGTGTGTCTATCTGTCTGTCTGTCTGTCTGTTTGTCTGTCTGTCTGTCTAGGCTGAATGAATGAAACGACGATGGCAAGTGTGCCACATTGTTGTTATGCGAAAAATTGTTATCTTTGCATAGATATGTCGTGTTGTTGATCCCTTGTCTACAAGAAGCAAACTATAATTTGTGTATACTGTTCCCTAGTCTGGGTCATTTCGAAGGGGTAGATCACACTGTTATTATAGACCATAGTGCATTACTGTGGTGCGCATTGCCCTTTTCTAATTCAGTCTATCCTGCATGCAAAATTGCGAATCAAAGTGCAAAATAGTGCGCCTTTTTCTATTGTGGGTGTTGATCTTAGGAGAGTTTTTTTCTCAAGATACATTTGTTACTTCATCATCAGATTTCACACATGCATCTTAGACACATCAAAGCGTATAGTGGCCAAAAGGGGTTTGCAGTATTATTTTGTCTCTCAAGAATAGACTAAGTGGAGTTATGGGAACAGGCTGACTCTCAAAGAAATATGACGAGAATTAAACGAAAAAAAATGGTTCTGTCACTCTGCGCTTTAATGAAATATTAAAAAGAAGAAAAAGAAGAAGAGAATGATAATAATAATAATAAATACAGTAGCATTTATATAGCGCCTCACCCCAGAGGGCTCGAAGCGCTTTACGGCCATATGCACACATATTCAACAACAAATGCACACTTCCACACACGCACACACTTACACACACAGCGCATGCACACAAACACATACGAACTCACATTCACTCACACGAACACACACACTTACCATTTGTATGCGTGTGCACTCAAACAGTAGAAGTCTCAATGTATATTTGGCATTGTGATGATAAAGTGATAACTGGACTTTGAGCTAAAGTTTATCTAAGATCAGTATCAACAACATGAAAAGCGGACTATTTAGCACTAATGTGCGCAATTTTGCTTGCAATTCAATTCAATTCAATTGTGTTTATTCCCAATGTAAGAAGTTTACAAAAAATGGGTAACACAGCCACCGTCCGACGGACGCAGTCTTACTTGCNTCCCCCCCTCCCCCCCCCCCCCCCACACACACACACACACTCACACACACCCACACACATATATATAACCATACTACACATATACACAAGTATCATGGGGCGCCCACTTGGTCACCGTCTCTGACAGAAGCTTCAGAGTCAGCTAAGGTCAGCAGTATTAGGAAGGAGTAAATATATACAGTAGGCTGGGCAGAAAAGATGGCGAGCATTCTTTATTAGGGTGTGGAACGGTTTTTCAAAGTATGGTTTTCACAAATTTTACAATGTTTTGTAAAGTTTTTACGCACTTAGAATTAAATAAATTATGCATTTTTTGAATATTTGGGTTTGTCGTCACATATTTTTCCAGCCATCTTTTCCGTTGCATATTGTACTTTCTGCATATAAATAAAACATGAAATTCATCGCATATATCATCTTTACACAAGTCGCACTTCCTCTCGGCCAGCGCCTGTCCCTGCCATTTGCCAGTTTCCACTGGAAGACGGTGATTTGATGTTCTGAAGCGTGATAGTTTAATTCGTTCATTCTTTTTGAGCAGGGACAGGTAAGGCTCGAGAGAGAGTGTGTCTTTAACGGATCTGTAAAAGTAATAGCTGCTGGCATCAAGCTTTCCTCGCCTTTCCTGGAGAAATACATCTCTCAATCGTCGCTTAAGCAGGGCTCTGTTCAGTTTTACACATTGCAGGTTCATTGTATTTTGGAATGTAAATACGTAAGTAAATCCTATTTCGTTTAACACTGGTTTTATCTTATTAATCCATGGAGACTTATGTTAGTTATTAGTATTAACATACAACTTGACAACTACGCTGTACAGAATCCTGCTTAATTTACTCTCCTTCGACGTTATTACTCCCATCCAGTATGCCAGCATTCTATCTTTTATCGTAACTGAGAGTGGGTACTCGCCAACCTCCCCAAGCACCATATAATCTGGAGTGGATTGTTTTAGCATAAGTACTTTTTTGAAAAACATTCTTCCTTCAGCATCCGTCACGCACCCCCATTCATCTACTCTATCTCTTTCGCTCTGCTCTGCCTAGTATTCACAACAGACATGAAAATGCAGCATTTAGCACTTCGGTGCGCAATTTTGCATGTAAAGTGTACTGAAATAGAAAAAGGTAATGCGTACCACACTAATGCTGTATATTCTATAACAGAAGAGTATTTTCTAGCTCCATGGTGTGAATTCTGAATGTTCCGTAGTGAAAAATCTGAAAGACGATAACAAACTCTGCGTAGAGTTCGTCGGTAAGAACATTCCTGACCGGTCCACATGGATTGCCATTGGCTGTAACCGCAAGAGTAGGTATGTGTGTCAGGTCAAGAGTCAAGTTACGGGTCAAGGTGGTGAAAAGGCAAATGCTCAACAAAACCAACAGGACAATAGGAAGAAGCTGTCATTCTGGGGAGCGTGTTCTGGAGGTAAGCACCACACCAATATAAGATAACATCCCATCATAGATAGAAATGAAAATGGAAAGACAGGTAACTTTTGTTGATACCGTAGGGAAATTGATTTATAATGCCATACAATATTATACATCTCATTCAGAATATAAACACATAGAAAACAATACACATCATACATGAATAAACGTACTATTGCAAATAAAACACATAACAAAGTCTGTCTGTCTGTCTGTCTGTCTGTCTGTCTGTCTGTCTGTCTGTCTGTCTGTCTGTCTGTCTGTCTGTCTGTCTGTCTGGTGCAGCGCTCTGGTCGCGTCAGTTCTAATACCAGGTACTGTACTCATTTTTACCTATTTTTAGTGAGGAAAGAGGGGGCTGAAACAAACCTAACTTTCAGCTGTATTAGACCATATCACGTTACTACAGTCGGAAGGGAGATGGGTAGAGATTATGGAGTTTATGGTGCTTAAGTTTCACCAGCTTCACTAGACCATTGTCAGTTGATATGTGTATGCAGTCATCCATCACCGCAAGCTACAACTCCAACCATCATTTCTTCCGGTTTCTACTTTTCCTTTGTCAAAAGAATGATTGGCTGATTTGGTAGCTACATCAGCAGCTTGATTGGCTGATGCATCATTGACTTTCGGAATTGACAATATCACATTTTTCGCAACGCGACGAATACGGCAATTTTTGGGGTTTTCGGTTTTTTCATAAAACTACAAAGGACTGACCTCTGTAACCTCGAAGAAGGGCTATGTGCTGCTATTTATAGTCTTCGAGAAATTAAAGTATCGAATAAGAAAAATTCTTAATGCCTTTGAAAAAAAAAAGAAAATCTTTAAATCGCTGTCCTGAAAAATCACGATTTCGTTCTTTCGTCACTATGCGAAAAATCGGACGACATGTCACGACACAATCATACTACTATTCACATTTACATTTTGCTTAACCCGGAAGTGAGCTTTGTTGGAGTTGACTAATCAGATAGAGTCTATGCTACCTGGGTGTCATCGGGTTCCTAGAAAGAAATCTTTTAATGTCACCCCTTGCAGTCTGTCCTCCCGGCTGGCGCACGTACGGGGATCGATGTGTTGGGATCATCAATGCGAGGGTGACAGGTGTGAAGGCGGATTTTGCCTGTCAGGAGCAGATGTCCAGTGGCCTCTTTCAAGTCAGGACTGAGACTGACCACAAGTTGTTGCTAGATCTGCGGAAACACCTTCCATGGAGGTACATAGAGTAGTAGAATATTCATACCGGTATCTAATTTTCTCCTGAAGAAGCCCCACGGGCGAAATATCTGGGAATAAATTTAAGATTTAACCTGTTAATGCGGTTGTGACTTTTCNGACTGACTGATATTATTTATTATTATATATATAATTATATATTATTGTTTTATATATTATACTTAATTATATTATAATATAACTATATAATTATATCTGTGACCACGAATGCGGTAACTGAGATTTTGCGCATTAAAGACGGGATCTCGTATCGTCGCTAGAATTACTTTTAGAGACTTTACGCAATAACGGCGTGAAGGCGTGAATTTTCATACGGTGTAATGAAATGACTGCGGGTGAGAAAACCCTTTTTTTGAGGGGGGGGGGGGGGNGGGGGGGGGGGAAGGGGGTATCTTAGATTCTTAGCTGAGCTTATGAGATCCTGTTCACACCGTAAGTTATAACACCGTTATTGCGCAAGTTCTCTATTAACCCTGCATGTTGAACGCTACTAAGGCTGCGCCCAGCACCAATTCATTAGTGTAATTCTTACAAAATTAGGAGATTTCGTCGTTAATGCGCAAGCTCTAAATTTTTTCGCTAGGGACCGTGGCAGCCTGTGGGTAAGTGGGAGTGCTGATCCTGTTGAGGGGAAATGGAGGTTTACGAACACTCAGACCGAAATGACATATTTCAACTGGTCACACAAATACAGTGAGTATATCAGTGACTGTACACTTGTAGTAGTGGCCTAAACACAAGATTCCCACGGGAGGTACGGGGAACGTCCACTAAGACTTTTGATAACTTCAGTGTGGAGAAGAAAATTTTAATACGAAGCGAGCGAGATGAGGTAGTTAGATAGGTTGTTGTGGAGCAATGTGGCTGAATGGTTGCGGTATTGGACTCTAGATCTAAAGGTTATAGGTTCGATTCCTGACCACAGTCATGTTGTGGGTGCCTTGGGAAAGCTTTTCATTCATTTTCCTCGTCCATCCGTCACTAAAATGGGTACCTGGCTATATCCAGTGAAAGATATTGTCAAAATGCTAGCGATCAGTGCCCGTATATGGCAGTGACACTGTATACTCTCCAGGTAGTTGAGGAAGTTCAGGTGATTTGTCCTGCTAGGGTAATAATTGTGTGACGCAGCGTGACTTGAGTCATCAGCATGAATATGATACATTAAGACTCCATTATTATCATTTTTGTTATTATTATTATTCTTAAGTCACCTCCAGTCCCTCACCTGGAGATTCTCCCCGAGCCATATGGGGTGGATGGGAATGGAAGTTTTTAGTTTACTCTTAGTGCCTGATAAAGAAATCTTGATCTTCCGAAACTGTTCAATAAATTTTTAGTACCTATTTCCTTTTATTTTATTATTACCATTTTTAGTGCGGTTCGGAAAACTTTTTTTGTATGTATGTATGTATGTATGTATGTATGTATGTATGTATATATTAATATCATTATAATCATTAATTAATATTATAATTATTATTTTTGTCATTATTATTATTATTGTCATCATCATCATCATTGTGATTAAAAGCCAATTTATTATCCCAAGGTGACTGGTTTCCTCCCAAACACTTGGCCCATCTGTGGAAGAGACAGTGTGTGGTGGTCCTTGCTGACTGGAACAAAGACGGTGGGCAGTGGATGCCCGAAGCGTGTGATGGCCCAAGCCATAACTATGCCTGTCAGATCAGCAGAGGTTCAGAGTTCAAGGCTGACAAGACTGGGCCAGCCAAAGGTGAGGCGATAAACCACTTTCACCCTAAAGGCCGTGGGAGTCGCTCTGTAGAGTGTCAAATAAAATTAGCGAGGAACAGCTCTTACTTAGAACAACAGTAAACATCAAGGTATGTGACACCTATTAGAGGGGCAAATCACTCATTGTGTACAACCCAATTAATCCGCTAATATATAAAATCCCCTTTTTGGGGGGCCCTGCCAGCCAGTATTAGGGTGTAGAAATATGTAAATTGATCTGTGATCTAAATAAAGCATCCAATTTTAAAGGTTCAGGTACAATTTGAGCCTTCTAGATAAAAAAAAATAAAGTGTGTAGGCCTATGTATTCGCACGCGATCAAAACCAGCCAAATGAAAAGTTGGGGACCAATTCAGAATTTGAAGTGACCTTTTTCGAAAGACATTTGTGAAAAATGTTGGGCGTTGACCCCCCCCCCCCCCCCCTTTTTCTTCCCTTTGAAAGATCCCTTTTCTTCCTCCATGGAAGAATTTCCCGAAATCACAGTGGTATATTTAGAATAACACAAGTTTTGTTAATAGGGCCAAAAGAAGAAAAAACAATAGGTGTCAAAGACCTCAACAAGGCGGTATGAAAAGGGACGTTACTCTCACCCCATACGTCTGCTGTTACCCCAAGAGTTGTCCACCCCTTACTTACAAGTCACGTTCTGAAATTCTGTTGGGCAATTGCAGGAACATGCTACTTTTATAAGTTACGAAAATTGCTAAAAAGGTTCGACTGTACGGCAATTAGTTTTGGGTTGTTATTAGCGAAAATGAATTTGTCTGTAATTATAACGTGAAAATGATTGCTGTAAAGATAAACTTTTCAGAAATGTATTAGCGTAGCTGACATAGCACTCTCTAGAATGTCCTTCTTTCCATTGGCTTCTTTGGGGTCAGGACACAATATCTACCGTCATTTGAAGAGCTGCAACAATGAGGATGTCTTCTTTGATATTATTCAGCATTTATTGAGCGTATATAGATTTGCTTTTCAAAATACAGGGGTACGTTTTAGGTTGTTGCACATTTGACACGGTAAGAAGTATGCGAACCTAATAAGGGGAGGTGCTACCCATTCCCCCAAAGGTTGTAAAGCAGATTACTTGGTGTGCAACTTGACACCATAAATGCATTGAAATTTTTACACAAAATTGCACACCAAAGTGCTAAATGGTGCATATTCCTCTCTAAAGGATGATGATCATACGACAACAGTTATTTGCAGCAGCACCTGTTGTTTGACACCAGATTTCACCGACGGGTGTTAGATGCCTTGATGCATGACCCTGCCAAAGCTTTTCTAGAGTTTATGTCTAGTCTAGACACAGTGTTATTTCAGTTTATACCAACGAGTGTTAATAATTCCTTATAATTATTCATCAAGATAGAAAATCCAGAAAAGTCTTGGTAGAGTTATGCCGATATGTGTGTATGTGTGTGTGTGTGTGTGTGTGTGTGTGTGTGTGTGTGTGTGTGTGTGTGTGTTGCGCTGATATTTAGTTTAGTTGTGAAATTATGTGTATTGTGTGTTGTTTGGATTTGCTCAGGCGCTAGAAAACTAAATTCGCTACGTCACATTCACAACGCTTTGAGCAGGCATTAGACACACCCCATTTGGGACAGGGGTTATTCACTCTTTATTTAATTAACTCAGGTAGGAGTTTTGTTTTGCTTGATATACAGATGTGATTTCCCTTGGTTGGATCCTAAGCGTCCTTTATCCAATCACTCTGGTAAACAAGACAGTGCGCTTATATGGGCAAACAATATTATTTTTTTCTTATCTTACCATATTATATCTTATCTTATCTTATAGAGACATCATACTTCTGGGTTATCTATACGTTGTTTTTTTTTTTCAATTTGCCCAGATGTAAACTGCAAAGACCAGCTGGGCCATGAAATGTGTCAATGTCTTCTGACGGTTTTCCCACGCTTCTGTCAAGCGGAGCAGACCTCGGCGGTGGCTAAGCAACGCTGCAGTGCAAGTTGTGGACAATGTGGTGGTGGGCTAGATGGTTGCTGCACTTATGTTGTTGATGTTCATCTGTTGTTGATGTTCATCTGTTGTTGATGTTCATCTGTTGATGTTGCCATTGCCTATTTTTTGGTAGGTGTTTTTGTTGCTGTTTTCCTCATTTTCTGTTTTGTTTTCCGCCTCTTCGTTCCCTTCCTCCCTCTTCTCATCCGTCTTAGTCTATTTTTTCTCTCTCCTTCTTTTTCCTATCCCTCGTCCATTCTTCTTCTTCTTCTTCTTCTTCTTCTTCTCCTTCTTTGTCTTTTTCTTCTTCTACTTCTCTTTTCCTCCTCTTCCTTCCACTTCTTTCTCTCCTTCTTCATTCTTGCTATAGGCCCTAATTACTTCGACCTACATGTACCGACAAGCCCTGAAAATTCGTTTTCTGTTGTCTTTTTTTTTGTTTGTGCATCTTGTCAAATAACGTTTTAAAACTCGAAATACGAGGTTTCAGTTCTTTAAGCCTTACTGTAATACTTGTCTCATTCTATCGCTCATCTCCCACTTGTGTTTGCATGTGGGTGTTAAGACTGTTGATGCCGCTAGTACCTTGATTTAATATACTCTAGATCATCAGATCTCCTTACAGCAAACTACCATTAGACAGTTCCCCTTGAACTGATCCGGTCATCCTCGGTCATACAACAGACCTGTGCCAAAATAGGTCAGAGAAGAAATCGTGAATGGTATCGTTTTGATCAGAATCCCGGATCTCGGGTACCCAGTTATTTCTTGAGTCGTAGGTTGTTTTTTTTTTAAATTCTACGATACAGATACGGCCCCTTGTTCCGATACCCGAGCTGCAAAGTGCAGGTCCCGGCTGGGCAACGCGTCGATTGTAGTTAATGTTGTGTTTGTGACGGACGTAGGGTTTTTGTGGGTTTTTTTTTAATTTTCAAAACAAGGACACCTCTGCTATCGCAGCATCCACCTGTGCGTTAACGAGCTAACATACTCAATCTTTCAAGCCAAATAAGTCACGATTACTTTACCAGCACCTCTTCTGGCCAATAAAAGATTTTAAAATCCGAGTCCAGGAAGAAGTAATCACGAGTTCGGGTAAAGACGAGTATCTTTAGGACCCGGGTACTCGATAACTTTGTTCGTAGGTCTGCGTACTATCATACTTCTTGTCTGATATATATATATATATATATATATATATATAT
>JAWQUT010000559.1:275241-285371 GCA_033807755.1 Ellobium chinense | reverse complement strand
TATATACACCAAGTATATGTTATTATGATAATGTTGGTGCCTTGATTACATCAATAGTATTTCGGATGCCCATATGTCTTTATAGTTTGAACAAAGTAAAGCTTCTGTATATTTTGTCTTCATAGGCTCAAAGCGATGCAAAGATCCACAGGAGGTATCCTACAGGAGAACATCGGCCAAAGATTCCATCGGTCCTGGGGAGGTCATGGAGTTCAGCTGTAGCAGTGGCCATTACTATTTTTGGGGTCATTTGGCCTTAACTTGTTCTCTGGACGGACATCTACTAGGGCAGGCTCCCATCTGCCAAAGTCAGTCTAGGGCGAGAACTCAGTCTGGTTTACGATTATTTGGCGTTTGTACTGCCGTTGTTGTTGGTGATGGTGATGATAGTGGTGGTGGTAATGCTGCTGCTGCCGTGCTGACTGGTGATGGTGATGGTGATGGTGGTGGTGGTGCTGCTGCTGTTGCTACTGCTGATTTGGTTGCTGCTGTTCGGTTTGTTGCATATGCTGCTGGTGCTGCTGCTGCAGGATATGTCTCTCCACTGCAGTGATGACTAGTTGTGGTGGTGGTGCTGCTGGTACTGCTGCTGCTGCAACCGCTGCTGCTGCTGATGATGATGATGATGATGATGCTCCATGATATGTTGTGGTGATGATGGTAGTGGCGCTAATGGCGTTGTTACATGCTTTATGTCGGGAAGAAAATCAGATAAAAACTGGAAGAGGCTGGAGGATCATTCAGTGAAGTACACACGCCACCGATCTCGAATAATCTTCGACATCAACAACAGGGATATACTCTCTGCACTGTTGCCTCATACGTAGAATAGTATTAAATTCAAGCTGAACCAGGAACCTCACAATGCAGGATGTTGTCTACTGAAAGCATACTACCAAAATAGAGTGAGCATAATTATAAAAATGGCTCTGCTCCTTTTTTCCATCATTTGGGATCCGCACAGGAAATGCTTCCCCTTGACGTACCCACATCACACATAAAAAAGGCGTCCTTTTTTTTAGGGCAAAAACCGTGTTCTTTGAAACGCTGAAATTGCGTAGACACCATTATTATAGTAAAGATTCAAAATTAAATCCCAAGAGATCTTCAACCCCGTACGCTACTGTATATTTTCACGGATCAGTGCGTCCTACACTTTTAGTTTGGGACAGGCCTTGTAGAGTGTCACTGCTTAGGACACTTTCTGTTGTGTGGTTTCTGTGTTCTAATGTTGCACCCAATCCCAAACCATGAGCTAAGCGGAAGTGCTGTATGATATCGCCCATGACGGAAGTCAGTCGGATCTACACGGTACGAGTGTCAGAGAGTCTAGATAAACTCAAAGTCAAGATTGTGGTTGTTATGAAGATGCCAATGTTTTTTTTCGCTGTTGGCTATATAAAGTTTTACACTTCTCATTAACTTATCCAGGGGTCCCAGGCCAAAATACTTATCAAACATGTTGTTTTTCTTCCAAATTTTGACACAAAGAAAAATGCCTCTAAAACAAAGCGATTTTGAGAACTTAGGCAGTGAAGCAGGCTACCAAATATTTTAGGCCTTTTCACTCAGTAAACAGGGTAACTTCACCCACCTAGCAACAACCACAAATTTTATACTTGAGTGGCTAAACCTCACCTTTTCTGAATCTACACATGTATTTGCACCTATCTAAACCTTTGAAATTAAAATCCAACCCCTTTCCCACCTCCCCATGGCCAGTTTTCTGATTTTATAGGGACTATTTAAAATTGCATATTTTTATGCCAGGTGCTATTGGCATCATCATACCTTAAGGGCAATAGCATGGGACTTCCTTAAAGGGCTCCGTTGATGGTGTGGGACAGGGGTCAATCTCCGAAAGTCCTGCAAATGTTGTAAACAAAGTTGAGGAGCTGACACAATCCCGAATTTAAGCACCCTGACAGTCGGAAAGGAGAGCGTGCTGTGTGCATTTCAACTATGTATTACTTCGCTGCTATTCAGTTCTCTATTAGTTCTCTATTATTCAACTCTTTATCAGCTCTCTATTATTAAACACTCTATTACTTCTTTATTATTCTAATCTCTATTACTTCTCTATTATTCAGCTTTTTATTACTTCTGTTACTAAACCCTCTAATACTGTACCTCTCTTCCATTGAACTCTCTTTTATTTCTATATTATTCAACTCTCTCTTACGCCTCTATTATTCTATTCTTTATTAATTCTCTATTCTCCAACTCTCTATTGCTTCTCTACCATTGAACTCTCTATTCGTTCTATATTATTCAATTCTCTGATAGGTCTCCTTTATTCAGTTCTTTATTAGTTCTCTATTATACAACTCTCTATTAGTTCTCTACTATACAACTCTCTATTAATTCTCTATAATTCAACTCTCTTTTAATTCCAGTGCTGCGGTTGTGGCCTCTGTTTGTCACTGGCAATTAATTTTAATACATTTTTAATTCACCTGAGGAAGGACTTTTGACGGGAAATTTGGTCTTTAGAATTGTATCTCTTTTATCGACATTAAAATCGTGTTAAGTTATATTAAAATTTCTTTTCAAACAATTGTTACTTACTCTCTTATCTACCCGTTTTGAAGACTCCTTTTATTTCGTGACAGATTCTGTACCGTCACTCACCCTTAGATCAGATTATCATCTTTCAATTAAGGACTGTGTGAGCAGTCGGGAAGTGTGTTTGGGTCATGGCTGAAAAATTATCAGAATAAGCTCACCTTCCTCCCCCTTAAATACCATGCAGTACTACTATGTGCCTTTCCACCTGGTTCGCACGTGGAAGTTAGGGACCGATTCAGGCAGTAGGTATTTAAGAATTAAATTGCTGTGAAGTTAGCGTCCCTGTAGTGTAGTGGTAACACGTTCAGACTTGCAAGCTGAGAGACCCTGGTTCGATCCCCGGCAGGGACAGAAATTTTCTAGTGTAGGTTTTTTCGGCCCTTCTTCTCAAATTTGATCATCCACAGTAACTTGGTAAAATCCCTGGTGACACACTTCCTTAAAATAATATGTAACATCTGAAAAATTATCAGACTAAGCTCACCTTCCTCCCCCTTAAATACCATGCAATACTACTATGTGCCTTTTCACCCGGTTACAACTGGACACTGCAGGCTCCACAAGCACCTACATAAGACAGGCATAAGCAGCTCATATGAGCTCAGCCTATAGCTAGTGCCTGCAGGCTGACCAAACATCACAATATGTTTTGCAGGATTGCCGTCTCCTGGCAGAACTTAGAGAGCAGTTATGGCCATTGGCAGCTGACTATGAGGCGAAGATATTGGGAAACTGCAGGGACCTGCAGCTGGCCACCCAGTTCATGATCCATAGCTGTGTCTGTTAGTATAACCATGGAACTAAGAAGAAGAAGAGGAAGCAGCTCAGCCTTCATCATCATCAATGCCTTTCACCCCTAGCAGGGTATAGGCCACGAACAAGCGAATTCCATCTTTCCCTGTCTTGGGCCATCTTTCCAAGCTCGTTCCAAGTGAGCTTCATTTCTCGCATGACCCTTTCCGTGCATGATGGTGGAGGCGTCCGCCAAACAGCCTTGCTTGGGTTTAAATTTACAATCCTCTCAACTGTGCCATTGACACCCCCCTCCCCCACCCCCAAATTGTTTCCCCAGCTCGGCGTGTGGCCATAGACTGGAACATCAACCTCATAAGATCACGGTCAAAGACCTTCCCCGGGAACCATGCCATATTGCTGGATCATGACGGCTATAGGTAGACACGTTCAAGCATAGAACGGTTTCATGTCAAAGTGCGTTATATGCCATGACCTGAGACTTTGTGTTGTTGGCATTATAAATGCCAAAACGTCAGACAATTAGGTGCGAAACACGTTTATTGTGGGTGAAAAGATTTCAGTAAAGTAACTAGTCTACTAAGTTCGTTTTTGGTTGATATACATTCTTCGCTAGCTTTGGAGGGGAAAAAATAGACACATGCAAACTGATGAGGATGGATTTAACGCGTTTTGGCACAAAGCCCAGTTCACGTGAATTTAAAGTTACAACGTCCCTCCAGTGTTGTTGTTGTGACAGTGTTGATGGTGGCAGTATTAGTGTTATGGTGGTGGTGGTGGTGGTGTAGTATTAGCATGGTGGTGGTGGTGGTGGTGGTGTATTTTCAGAACGTGTATAGCCTGGAGAAAGTCCACATTTTATCCAAAAAATTCGTAAATATTTTATAATAATATCTTCATAGTAGGTAGTCAGAATATTTTCAGCATTTGAATACAGATTCTTGATTCTTAACTTTGTTGGTTTGGATGGAACTTTTTGATTCTTTTAAATCCCCCCTCCCCATGACCAGTTTTCTGATGTTATAGGGATTATTTAAAATTGCAAATCAAAATGCCAGGTGCTATTGGCATCTTTATACCTATAGACTTACGCTAGGATCTTCCCACTAGCTAACGGATAATTTATTGTGCAATCTACTTTTGCTATTACGTCATCATTATTGTGATTTTTCTTACTCAGAATGCCTTTCGATGGGCGCATCACCAAATTGTACTTCTATTGTGAGGGACGCGGGTCATTTCATTTCTTAGTATACAGAAGAAAAGGGTAAGTGGCCTGGTCGCTTTTATGAGTGTGTTCCGAGTACACAGGAGTGACATGATCGTTATAACAGTAATCAAGGCGAACATCCACATACAAATAAATAAAAATTGCATAACGTCTGATTGCTATTTCTAAAAGCTTGAAAAAAATCATCATTGTCTGAAGACGCGTACACTCAAAACGCAGTGGTTTGCACGTAGCAACTTCGCAGATGACAAGCACCGCTGCTCTGGACATATTAATACGGAGATATTTAGTCTGTGTCGGTGTCGTCTCTTACAGAGCTAAGCGCTTCTGTAGATTTTTTTTGTTAAGCGCTGTTCTGTGCACTGGACTGGATATACTTATGCCCCAACAGATTAGCTCATCCAGTAAGTTTTCAGCTTCCTAGGGAACATGTAATGTCGTCTCTTACAGAGCTAGGTGCTTCTGTAGATTTTTTTTGGTTAAGCGCTATTCTGTGCACTGGACTGGATATCATTATGCCCCAACAGATTAGCTCATCCAGTAAGTTTTCAGCTTCCTAGGGAACATGTAGTGTCGTCTCTTACAGAGCTAAGTGCTTCTGTGGATTTTTTTTTTGTTAAGCGCTATTCTGTGCACTGGACTGGATATAATTATGCCCCAGCAGATTAGCTCGTCCAGTAAGTATTCAGCTTCCTAGGGAACATGTAGTATTACTATCACTTTACAAAAGTAAGGAGTGATATATTCCCACCACATCACTTTCTTTCCTTCTTCCATTTTCTCTCTGCATTAGTCTTCTTGAGTACTTCCCCCTTTATCCTACCTTGTGTGAGCATAGGTTTGCGTCTGCTCACTCCTTACTTCTGTTACTAAGTGCTCCGTTTCCACCTTGTACTACATCTATATCACTTTACAAGCACTGAGTTTACTAACTTTAGCTAGGCGGGTGTTCAGAGGACGATAATGAAAGAAAATAATGTCTTGCGGCCAGTCGAAAAACTTAAGTCGCTATCTGAACTTTATCGTTTTCTAATAGGCAAACCTTTCCTTAACTTTAAACATATATTATATCGCATGTAGAATCCCGTTTATAGATCTGTGCCTTTTCAGTTAATAATTGCCCACACTCAAATAAAACATGAAATTCGTCTCCTACACTACTGTGAACATGACATTTTCTTTCTCCAGCATTATCCACCCTGCCACCAAGCTTCTAACTGTATCACCCACCTCACTTAGCCTATTCATTTCCCCAGAGGTAAGCTCACCTTCGTGGGCTCGCACCTCGCGACCTGTAAGGAGTCTACACCTTGGAGTCAGAAGATCGCGGAGGAGCAACAGATCGCCGTGCGCAAGGACGACATCATTGGTATCTTCGCAAACACAGGGAATCTACTGGCGGTCGACAGATGTACAGGTAAACCAAATGAACTGCTGCCCAATCCTTTCATGGAGGCCAGAAAGTTGACAGAAGTTGTGGCAGGGAAGTTTAACGGCACACTCTGTATGATACCATCCGTGGGCGCTCGTGTAACGCCTTGGGAGTGAATAATCGCTTTCGTGCAGTGCACATAATGCATGGTACCTTCCATGGGTATCCTTGTGGTGCTTTGGTAAACAGAACTCGCTTTTATATAGGCCTACTACACATGTTGTATAGTATCATTCGTGAGTGCCCATGTAGTTATGAAGATGCCAATGTTTTTTTCACTGATGGCAATATAAGGTTTTACACCTCTCATTAACTTATCCAGGGGTGCCATGCCAAAATACTTTCCAGACATGTTGTTTAGCTCTTCCTCCAAATTTTGACACAAAGAAATATGCTCCTAAACCAGTTAGATTTTGAGACCTTTGGCAGTGAAGCAGGTTACCCGATATTTTAGGCCTATTCACTCAGTAAACAGGGTAACCTTACCCACCTAGCAACAACCACAAATTTATACTTGAGCGGCTAAACCTCCCCTAATCTGAGTCTACACATGTTTTTGCACCTATCTAAGCCTTTGAAATCCAAATCCAACCCCTTCACCCCCCCCTACACATTTAAAATTGCAAATTTTTATGCCAGGTGCTATTGGCATCTTCATATCTGTAGTGCCCTAGTGAATAGAACTCTCTTTTGTATTGAGTAAAGTTCGCTCTTTTCGCTTTCCTTTAGTCTGATGCTGATCTTGCATGTTCAAAGAAAGGTTTAATCCTGTTGTCTTATTTCCCCCTACCAACATCGGCATCAGGCTACAGAAAAGGAGGAGATTGGGAGGGTTAGCGGAAGAAAAAAATCCCTTTTCTCCCCCCTTTAAAGTTTGCTATACTTAATGTTCTCGTTACTGTTTAAAAATGTTACCCTTAACTTGTCCGTATCTCTTAGAGGCTGAAAGTCTAGAGGTGCATATTGATTATCTTATACTGAGGGAGGGGTCAGTAATGTGGGGACCCCCCCTCCCGATCCGCCCATGCCTTATGTGTTGTTCTTGATCCGTTCCTAATTATTACTAGCTTCATGGACGCCCCAAAAAAAACCAGCTTGTTTGTGCAGGCTATGTTTGTTCACTTGCCTTTGTACCGTTGACAGAGTTGTTTATTGCAAACATTAGGTGTTGAAAATATGTATTCACATTTTTTTTTGTTTTTTTTTTGTTGTTGTTTTTTTTTCAGTGGCCAATATTATATAATATAATGATATTGCACATTCTGTGTATATAGTTCAATTATACTGGATGTTTTCCACTTCTTTGTAATGTTTTACAGGTATTTGTTAAAATTAAATCCAAGAATGGACAGAAGTTAGAAATTTCTTATTTTGTACATTGAGCCTGGTATCAGAGCATTTCGTGTGGTCAATTCCACGCCCATTGAGTTCGCCAAGTCACCCCTCCAAAGAACTCAGGAGGGGGGGGATCCGAAAGTTGCAAAGCGGTACATTGAGCCAGTTTCATTCTTTTTTCACTGCCAATGAGCATTTTAACTATTAAATTCCAGCAAGTTTCCAATGGTCGATGTTTTCATCAAATTATTTCTTCTTTTCATCTGTATGTACAAGATGATGTGGCTGTAGTGATGATGATGGTGATGGTGATGATGATACATTGTATCCAGTATATCTCCCGTCTCCCCTCTGTCCCGTCTATCACATTAGTCATAGTCCTGCTCCACTGGTCTTTTTATAGTACTGTGATATCTATAATTGGCCTTCTTGCTTGTTCTTCTTTCTCTATCTCTGTGAACGTTTTTTAAAGTGACCACTACTCTACCCTTGTAGAGTAGAGTGCATTACTGTGGTGCGCACTGCCCTTTTCCAATTCAGTTACATTACATGCTAAATTGCGCACCAGAATGTTAAACAATGCACTTTTCTTTGTTATGGGTAGTGATCTTAGGTAAACTGTATCTCAAACTGCAGTAAAGTTGTTGCTTGGCCATCAGACGTGATCAGACGCAGTAATGCAAGTACTTTCAGAAGCATTTTATATTTGCCAGGTTCATTTCTCGCTCTGTTACTTTTAGGGACAGCCTTTTCCCTTATTTCCAACTAATTATTTCTTGAGAAACACGTGTTAAAAATCCCACTGTAAGTATGTGCTTTAACGTGTCTTTGATACATGGATGAAATCTGGTTGTGAATAACGAATGTACTTTGAGATAACGTTGGATGGATCACCATCCATAACAGAAAAAAGAACTGCACTATTCAGCACTCTGGCGCGCAGTTTTTCATGTAAAATGTATTGAATTGGATAAAGGCACCACAGTAATGCGCTATACCCTTCAAGGGATTAAACCCGTTTACCCTGTGTCTTTTCTTGCTCATTTATTTCAGTATGTATTTAGCCTGACAAAGGATCAATTTTAGATTCGGAAATTCGTGGTTTGTTATAATCACATCATTGTAATCAATTGATTTTATACAGGAAAATTAATTTCTTAGTTTCATACATATATCAAAGTCACGTTAAGGCACATACTTACAAAGGGATTTTTAATATGTGTTTCTCAAGAAAAAGTTAGGCTTCTGTGGACGAAATGTTTTTTGGTTTTTTTTAGGGTGGGGTGANGGGGGGGGGGGGGGGGGGGGGGGGGGTTAATCTCTGTTCCAAATAATGAAACTGATGGTAGTGGCTATTGTGGCTATGGTGGTGGTGGTCTTGATAATGGTGCGGTAGTTATGGTGGTGTTGATGGTGGTCGGGATAATAGTAGTGGTGACAGTGATGGTGGTGGTGGTGGTGGTGGTGATGGTGATTGTAGTGCTGATGATTACGATGGAAAGTACTTTCTCTAGACTACATCTACTAATAAAATGTTTCCACCAGTACCATAACTATCAGTCCCACTGTCAGTGGTACCTTTACTATTTATTTGGAAATCGTCAAAGGGAGAGATCGAGAGTAAGGCGAAAGGAGGAAGGTAGGTATATAGCGAGCTAGCGAGAGAGAGAGAGAGAGAGAGAAAGAGAGAGAGAGAGAGAGAGAGAGAGAGAGAGAGAGAGAGACTTATGTTGGAAGCTCAGTCCGCTTGCAAGAGATGAAATACGACTCTTTTTTTCATTGAAGACTGAAAACTCCTTCAATGTAGATCCAGGAAAATCATACTTTGTTCTCACCTCTCAGCTGTAGCTATTTCTTAATATTAATTTCAACATAATATTATTTTTCTTTCTAGGACGAATAGGTGTCAAAGACCTTTCGTCCCGGAATGTCAAGGGAGATAACAAGATTAATTTTCTTATTTAGGGGAAGTAACATGCAGTTTTTAACATAAAATATAAAAAAACTAAGTTAGTTCCCTTGCCTCTCAGTAACGCGTTCTCACTGGATGCCGCCTTGCTTTGTTTCCTTACTTGAGGTCAATTTATCATTAAGTTACTTGGGGAATTTCTCGAGGTCAAACCACACTCTTTCTCCCAGGCATTGTCCCATTCTTCGGTGGACAGAAAAATAAAAGTGATTCCTCCAGTTGCAGAGAATGTCTGAGAGAATAATAGAGAAGGACAGAGAGAGAGAGAGAGATCAAGAGAGAGATAGGAGAGTATAGAGTGACAAAACGGTTTGTTTAAAAAAATCACTCTCCAAACCAAACAGTGAAGTCGTCCTTACTACATTTGTGTGAAAATGTGAATTTCCGCCAATGACGCTGCCAGTAAAATTTCAGGCATATTGTTCTAAACTGTTAACGGTGGGCCGATTCCACATTTTTTTAGGTATCGCAATATTCAGACGTTTAGCTCGAATTTTTAAAAAATAAATATCGATTCTGATACTCAATAAAGGCAGATTTTTCTACCGACTCGATACCTTTTTTACAGCAATCGTTTGCTGCTTACATTGGAAAATGGTATCGAATCCAAGACTTGTTTATAGTGACATCAGAACTGCTGAGTATCGAATGTATCACAACTCAGATAAGATGCTGTCACCGACTACCGCATTCGTTTACTTTTAACGTATGATACTGGTATATTACTACACCATAGTTTTTACACGTTCGTCGGCTTAAGGAGTTGGAACTAACTCCGACTCTAAACTTGCTCGGAGCCCCCGGATGATCTTCCTCCCTCCCCCCTCCCCAAATCTCCTCCA
>JAWQUT010000559.1:263479-275107 GCA_033807755.1 Ellobium chinense | reverse complement strand
AAGTTTCTCTCTTTCTCTCTCTCTTTCTTTTTTTTCTCTCTCTCTCTGTCTCTCTCTGTCTCTCTCTGTCTCTCTGTCTCTCTCTCTCTCTCTCTCTCTCTCTCTCTCTCTCTCTCTCTCTTCCTTTTCTCCTCTCACGAAAAGGTTTTCCATTGGTAAAGGTTGGAAGTAGCGATTGAAAACTGAAGATCTGCTCTACGCAGTATTGGTAGTAATCAATAGTGGTAGAAGTAGTAATAAAAATGGAAGAAGAAGAAATGATGGTGGTAATGAATTGTAGCACTCTGTCTAGAAGTTGTAATTGTAGATTCAATGGCAGTAGTGGTGGTGGTGTTGGTGATGATGATGCTGGTGGTAGTGGTGGTGGTGATGGTGGTGGTGATTGTGGGGGAGGGGGGCAGTGGGGGTAGTTTTGTTGTAGTTGTAGTTGTTATTGAAGTATTGTTATTGTTGTTGTTGTTGTTTCTTCTTCTACCTCGTCTTCTTCTTCTTCTTTTTCTTCTTGCTCTTGTCGTTTTTGGTGGAGGGGGATGATGATGGTGGTGAATTTGTTGTTGACGTCGTCGTCGTTGTTGTTGTTGTTGTTGTTGTTGTTGTTGTTGTAGTTTTTGTTGTTGTTGTTGTTGGAAGAGGAGAATCGGTAATGGTCATAATAGTATTAGCACTTGCAGAAGTAGCAGCAGTTTCAAATGTAACAGAACGATCACTGCCATACTGTTACTTTACACCTAGTGTTAAGTCAGTGACACTGTACTGTACTCACTTTCCTGATTCACCGTGTGTCAGATGGTGGGTCAGTGAGTTCTAAAAACCTTCCTCAGTACGTTGACTCAGACCTCTAAAAATCACTTCCTCTAAACGACTCCATTAACTTGGCATTATCGTCTTATTTGTCTTGGAAAAGAGCAACAACAACAAACGGTATGCCATAGTCTGAACACCCGACGGGGGTTTCCGTGTTATGATTTGCCAGCCGAGTGTACGGCGCACCGTGTTTACCAGAAACAGTTTACACAGATTTCTTAGGTGTTCTTAGAAAAATAATCACTCTCGCCTAGCCACACACATGCTACTTGCTGGAAAATTTGTTTGCCTTCTGTTGTTAAGCAAACGGCATAAGGGCATGGCACTTTTCACTTTTTTGAGCTTTCGGAGTTTTTTGTGTGTGCCGCGTATTTGCGAGCCGGCGCATTTTAGCCTTACCGTGTGTCTTTTGTGGGAAATCAAATCCGTATTTTTACCCCACCTAGATGAATAAACAGGAGAAATTCTAGAGCTGACACCAAATATCAGCCTTACCTTCTCTCTTTCACTGTTGTTCCGTTCTCTTTCGATACCTTTTACTATCCCTTCATTGTAACTCTTTCATTTGAAAGAACAGATGGTGAAAGCCTTTTACCTGGGTCACTGCTGTCCTGATGAAGGTGGTGGTAGTAGCAGTATAATGATTGAGATGATGAATTAGAAATATGAGACATGCCTGAAGAAGATCTTATCAGTCTGAAAATTTGACATATTAAATCTGTTTCTAGTAATTATTTGTGAACAATTTTTTTTGCGTCTCAACTGAAAGTTCTGAAAGTCAAAATTTTTATTTGATGATAAGGATGATGATGATGATGATGATGATGATGATGATGATGTTTCATATTACAGTCTGAGAGTCTCAATCAGTTTGAAAATGATGATAAATGATGATGATGATGATGATGATGATGAAGATGATGATGATAATGTGTGTACGTGTGTGAGTGTGAGTGTGTGTGTGTCCGTGTTGTGTGTGTATGTATATGGGGGTATGGGAAAGGAGATGCATTGTCTTTATGTGCCATCCCAGTTGTAAGTTCAGTTCTAGTTTCTACCCCTTTATTTGTAGTTTGTTTAGATTTGATCTCATATGCCTATATGTTATGCCCTGATATGTATTCTTGTGATCATTCTATACTCATTATTTTTCTGTTCCCTGATGAAGGACGCACGTCCGACAATTTGGAATTTTTATTAAATTTTTCATGCCACAGTTTTGAGAGCTTCTATATTTTTGACAATGATGATGATGGTGATGATGATGATGACGACTATTTGTAAATATTTAATATCATCATATCACTGCATTTTAAATTTTAAATATTAAAGTTGATTTCTTATTTCTTTGCTAGTTTGAACAGAACGTTTTTAGTTGTTGTTTTTTTTTCAATGTGTTCCAAATGATGATGATGATGATGATGATGATTTTGACCTAAACCTGATTTCTAGTTCACCTAGATACCTATACATTCTTATAAACTTTTCATCTTCGCTCATAAGGTTGGGTTTACTAAGTTTTCATGTACCCATTTTTTTCAGCTGAAGAAGATTTTTGCCGAATCTCTTAGACTGTGTTTCATTTTAGCCAGTATGTCCAAATTCCCTCTGCTACTTGCTAGAGTTCTAAAATCCCGACATGCTAGAGCTATACGTTGCCGCTGCTACTTGCTAGAATTCTGTATACCCTTTGCTATCTACTAGACTGCTAGATCTAAATATTCTCTGCTGTTTTGTGGAATTCTAAATGCAGTCTATTACTTGCTTGAATTCTGAACACTTTCTGTTATTTGCTTAAATTCTGAATATTCTCTCCTGCTTGCCGTAATCTTGAATATGCACCATGATACTTGTTAGAATTCTAAATGCCCTCTACCACTCGCTCAGATTCTACATGGATCTACTCTCTGCAACTTGCTAGAATTCTAAATACCTTTTGTTACTTGCTGGCAAAGTTTTTTTTTTAGGTTCATAGTTAGCATCCCCGCACTCGCGCAATGCTTCGAAGGGAAGTATTGCGAGGGTTAGAGGTACCAATGATAGGAAGATAAAAGCAGTATAAAAAGACATAGAAAGGAGCGGAGAGAAGAAACGTGACGGTTAGGGGTCCCCAAGCGATGGTTCTGCAGGGAGAGGGGGTGGACGTGAATGTCACAGCCCTGCGACTTATCGCGTCGTCGATGGTGTCATTGCCATCGGCAACATCATCACACCACCACCACCACCAGCAGCTTTCACCAGTTCCTCTTTGTCAAGACCACATAGTCTATTTCTTCTGGAGATTTGCAACAAGGACGTGAATATGCACATGGCCCATTGTCCGCCCACTAGTGTGGTCAGGTGGTCACTGCCCAAAATGAACTTAACTTTTACCTTGACCCATGCGTGACCTTCTCATTGCCTTTCTAAACCCTAGACTGCGCCTTAAGCTAAACCTGGCCTCCACAGAATATTTCAAAGCAATGTGGCATCATACTTAAGATAGTCCACTGCTACAGGTACACCGTTTTCGCTTTGAGAGGTTAATATCTAGCCTGGGTTCAGCATTATAACTATTATTATGAATATGGGCAACCTTCGTTTTGGTCCCTTACTAAAATAAAGTCCGTCTTTGTTGAAATGAGGTTTGAAACTACAATAATTAGTCCCGTCGAGTGGTCTAAGCTGTCGATTCTTGTCAGTACTTAACGGGGGGCGAGGTTCTGATTGCTGCAGGCCATGTTTCCCCCCGCAAAGTCCTTGAGTTGTCAAACACCGCCGGCCTATCATGAATACTATTAGAGACCCTCTTCAGTGTGTCACGGGCACCTCCGGAGTATTAGTGTCATGGGCTCACTTTTCCCAGGCCAACACCGGATTGAGCTGAGGTCGCAGAGACGTCGCCGGACCCGTCCTTAAAGCGATAATCCCTTCCTAAAACAGAAGAACGTTGTTACAGTAACATAGAACCTCGGGGCTTCGATGTTATATACATATAACGAGGGACTTTCTTTCTGACCCGCGCAAAAATCAACATAAAGGCGGTTGAAGTGGTGTGTAATGATGTCCTCGGCGCCATTTTATTTTTACGTACGTTTTCGAAGAATGTATTCATGGGAGCTCGGTGACGCTGAAGCTCTCGCGTCACAATGTTGAGTGTCACTGTCAGAAAGGTTTGCATTACTATTGTATGCACAGCAGATTTAGGACCCCCTCTATGTTTTGGCATGCAGCTATGCAGCCTCGGCTCGAAAGATCAGCTTATAGGGCCAATTACGTTCTGTTCGGCAAATCTCGTGCATACAAATCTCGATACAGCCGGACGTCGTTACAGAAGATAATTAACACTATTTAAGACCACGTTGCTACATGAAGTCAAAACTAACGTCCCATAATTAGGGCTTAAAACAGGCGTCACCTACGTGCTTTCACATTCACCTCGTATGTTCATGAATGCACTGGTTCATATCATAAACACTTGAAGTCACCTCTTGTGTTCCAATAATGGCTACTCATGCTAAAGTAGTGGTAATATAAGCATGTATAGACTATGTCTGGGTCCCCTCGACTTTAGCAATACGATCCTCTTCCTCTCCTCCCCCCTTCCCGCCCCCACAACCCCCCTGTTTTTTGGGGTTTTTTTAGCTTATTGAACGCAATGGCCACAGAGTCACTAAGAAATTTCACAGGTTTACACTAATACTGATTACGCAGTGATCATTATATTATACCTAATGAAGAAAAAGCTCTTGAAATAGTTGACATAGAGCAGTCATTTCCAGTAGTGTAAATATTTGATTTTTGGTAAAACGATTAATGCCTTTGTGGCGTTTTGTTGCTATTAGAACTGGATATTCAAGCTCACTGCAAATCTACAAATTGTTTTTGGCATTCGAGAAACAGCCCTTGTCGTCTTCTATTGTATAAAGAGAACTTCTACACAAGAATTTTCCCACCTCCGTCACTCATTTCAAAAAAAAATAAAAAAATATCCAAATCAAGGACGTATTAGACCTTGGAAATATTTGGAAACGACTGGTATTGACAATCTCCAAGGACTCTTTTTTTTTTTTTTTTAAATTTAATATAGTATGGTTTAGCAGCTAAAAACAGCTTATTTAACGCATCGGAGATTGTGGCCTCCACACACATTTCGATAGATCTCGATATTAAATACACTTCACTAATATGTGTACTTTTCCATACAGCAAAGACATGTTTATAATCGAGATTCCGTTGTAAATAATCATTGGAATTCAGATATTAATTTTTTTTAATATTTTGGGAAAGTAAAGGACGTGAATTTGCTAGGGAAATGAGTAGAGCAGTATTTTAATGCGAAATTTGATGTCTGAAAAACAGGTAATGCCATGTATTTATGTTCGAATTTGTAAAGGATTGTGGTGTTCACTGGAGTGGGCCTACTATTCTCTTTATTCGTCTTGGGTACCTGTTTTACTCTCATACGGAATCCCTGCAGGGAAGCGGACAGAGTTTAGAAGATACTGTAGTTTGAAAATTTGGAGTTTCTTGAGTTACACCGGAAGTATTCATTTGAAAACAATGACGGCCATCACCTACAGTTTCAAATTTGTTAGTTGAACTTCTTGTCGACCGTTTTGTGTCGGATGAGGATGTGGCAAGAATGAAAGGGTTTACGTATGCTTATAAACGAAGCAAGGACATAAGCATGACAAACACCACTCGCATGTCAGTGCATTGTTTTCTAGCTCTTCCGCATCAGTCACAGCCATTTTTGCTTACTTAGACTCACATTTCCGTTACTGAGGAACACAGAATATAACAACCGTCCCTTTTGCTAATTTGATTCCCTTCAGGACCAAACATACGTAGTCTTGAATTTTATATCCGCTTATAATAAATCGATTATCTATTACGAACTGACTCAGTGTTGTTCATTGTCATAGAGATCTCATGAATTTATGACCCTCATATGTTAGTATAAATCTAAACTTATAAAATTTTTTAGTCTTTCATCATATTTTTTTCCATCACTGAGTCTTCTTGGAGTGAATGAGATGACATAATGTAGCCTAGTCTAGTCTAACCTGTGATGAGTCGTTGACTGTCTACGTGAAAGCGGCGGTCAACACCGTGTGTTCCCTGACTTTCTCAAGACTTCTACAAGACATGTTCAACAAAATGTTGTCCTTTCGCGTCACATTTATCTGCGGTGTCGTCTGGGCTCAGGACCCTTAACTCGGCCAATGAAATAGGATCTGAGCAAATATTGATCAAGAGTTGTATCCCTTGAATAAAGTTCCCTCCCCCTGTGTTTGCTTGTGAGTGTAATGAGTTTGCCTTCGGTTCCGTGTGGCGCTAGTCGCCAATGGCTGGGCACTTTGTGCTATCCGCGTTCCTCCGCGGGCTTGAGTTTCATCTGCAGTACAAAGGCCTGCACCTTCTTTAGAAACACGGGCAAACAGAAGACGATATTCTCTCCAAACAGTCAAGAAAGTACCATATTACCCATTAATGTTGCTCATGTACTTACCTACATTGCGTAAAGAAAATGGGGGACAAAAGATAAACAGAAAGAAAAAAAGAAGGGAACAAGAAGTTGTTGAAATGACTGTCTTGTCTTGTGCAAGACACACAACACGTAGTTACAATTTTGCTGTTGGACCCTGATGTTTCCGACCACCAGTAGGGTTTTACGAACAGACTCCTTATTGAATGAAAATAAGGTTTAATCATATGCCTTAAGTAAGAAACAGTGAAATATCTGCCCTTTGGACAGATCATGGATAATAGGGACCTGGATTTGTGAAACTGCCTGCGAATTAGTTCGCATTCTTTCCGGATTTTGTAATCTAAACCTGAAATTTGGGTCATTCACTTCGGTTTCGGTGTGGCTGTCTGTGTGGAGCACTTGTCATGAGAGAAACTAGTTAGCTTGTTTCCGTCTTTCGATGTATCGGTTCGTAGCTCGAAAACGAAATGAAAAACCTATATTTTAAACTTCATTTTTAATAAGCTTATTGAAAAATGCAAACTATTAAAGAAGACTTAGAGATTGTGGAATTTCTTGTAAGCGACCGTAGAACAAACAGTTTATAGACTCAAAGAGGAAAATGTGATTAGGCTTTTTATGACCTTAAGTTCCTGGGGCTCAGTTCACAATTTTAAGTTGGTCAGGTGTTGGACACTTAGCAAAGTGCAGTCAGATGGTAATAAACACTATTAGTTAAAGTATTCAAGGATGGCTGATGAAGAGAATGAGGGGAAAGCAACCCTGTTTGCAAGTGGAGGTTGGCTCCTCGAATAAGTAACAGTAATTATTGTTTCGCAGTCAGTCAAAATGAGACTAACAGAAATTCAGGTATCAGAATCAGGAGATGGTTTGTGTTATGAAAATCAAGAGTAAAATCATTTCTATACAAACAAATATTGATTTCGCGAGCAACTGGTCAGTAATTATTGATAAATTTGTGTTTCCGTGAAGCATATTAGATGAATTATATAGTATAAAACTGTTTTTCAAATGCAATTTTCTCATTTTTTTTTTTACCAGTTCTTGGTGTAATCAACTTTCATTTCGGACACTATATCTCGGGCCTGAATAATACTAGAGTACTTTCACCAAATATTCCTCACAAAAAATCGTACGCTTCATTTTGATTTAGCCAAAAAGCGACTGGAGCGTCATTTTGACAGGCTACAACACAATTATAAATTTCCTTAGTACGGTGTAGGACCCAGGAACCTTAACAATATAAAGCATGAGGCTAAAATAAATTTGCTGAACCTATAGGTATGAAGAGGCCCATGTTTCTTTCACCGTTGACTATATAAGGTTTTACACCTCCAGGGTCCCAAGCCAAAATATTTTCCACACACACTATTTAAGGAGGGGNGGGGGGGGGGGGGGGGGGTCCTGAAAATGAGGTTTTGGAGAAAGTATCGAGATCAGGGTTTTGCTATTTTAAGGTACTTTGACGTGTCTAGAATCCAGAAAAAGTGTTGTTGACTGCAGAAGATTCCATGTTTTGCCTAAAAAAATGCATCTGAAGATGATGACTGAAGCTTTTGTTTTCGTCAATTTGAGGTATCCCTGTCGAAATTACGTAACTTTGATTTTCAGCTATAAGCCATATAAATCGACCCATCGTGTCGAATTTCAAACAAAAGGAATTTTTTTCTCCTCGACTACAATCTAAGATAAGATTTGACCAATGAACGTGTATGCCGTAGAGAGTTATGCTGAACTGAAGTATAAATTCTTTTTAGCACCAGTCCTCCTGCTATATATAGCGAGGTCAAGACCTACATTTAGCTCGAACAGGCCGACAAACATCGGGCGTCTATTTGATTCGTTCGTCGTATTTCGTGTGTGCTCGCCTCGATTGACCCAGTTTTCTGATTGGTTCGGGCCATTCGTAATAGACTCGTTTTGCGGTTTACAACAACAACAGCATGTAAAATCCCCGATGAATATTAGTGTACATGTATGAAAGTTAGTGTCTCTTCTCAAAACTCAAAATATTAGCCTTCTTCATTATTTATGGAGGAATTTTTCTAATTTTTTTTATATAGTTGCTCATATTTATGTGTTCAAAAAATTTGTACAAAAACATATTTGTACTTTCATTGTTATTTCATTCGGATTTCACTTTTGAAACTTTTAATGGCCGATTTCTCAAAACTATACTTTTTATTACAAAGTTCCTATCTCCATCGTTATTTCTAGACCAATCTATGTAATTTTTTTGTATATATCAACTCCAAATGTACGTAAAAAGTAATAAAGAGACATGTGGGGTTTTTTTTCAAGTTTTCTGAAATTCGCGGTGTTTTTGTCAAAAAATTGTGAAATTAGTTATTTAGTGGAACTCCATATTTGGAGCTGTATACAATAAAATAGATTTTTCACATAACAAACAGGGTAATCTTACCCACTTTGGAACAACCACAAGGTTTCTTCTTGAGAGGTGATACCTTACCTATTCTGAGCCGACAAATGTATTTGCACCAATCTAAGCCTTTGAAATTCTTATCCAACCCCTATCCCTCTCTCGCCCTTGCCCATGGCCAATTCTCCGATCGTATAAGGACTATTTAAAATTGCATACCATAATACAGGTGATTTTGGCATCTTCATATCTACAGAGAAATCTTCGATACGAGCCAGAGAACAACAAAAAAAAAACCGTCACCTGTCTACATACACAGTGATATGGTTTATTTTGAGCTGGCATGCCAATATCGACTTAGGATTCGTATCTTATAAATTAAGTCAAATGCAACTTTTGGTGAAGCTTTAATTATATTCATAAGTCTTGGCCGGTTCTCAAGACGATATCAAAATTCATATATAGGCGCAACAGCTTTATGAGGAATTTCATCCCTTCACGTAAATAACCGTAAAAAAGATGTTGGTCCAATCTTCATGAAAACTTAGTTTGTAAACATTAATTTTTAGGCTTAATTAGAAAATTATTAACCCCCACTCTTCCCTCTCACCTCAATGCATAACCCCCTCCCCTTCATCCCCGAGGTATCGTAAGTGCTTTTTCCTCAGTTGTCGTGTTCGATCTTCATTGCGAACATTTCAATTTTCTTTTAAATGAATGAGAAACATTTACTCTCGTAGCACGGGGCGCCTAGGGTCCAGCCACCCACTGGCTGCGTGTGTTGAGCATAATACACGCTCTACTGCCGATCAGCATACACCAGGCCGCAAAATTCGACCGCCGCCTCCCATGATTGGCACTGACATGCGAATTTATTCTACCGTCGCGGCCAACTTAATGATGTGAAGTTAAGAACTAGTTCTGCTGTAGCATTATAAGAGTTAAGAAATAGCCTATCCATGTTCTTTAAAGTTTTATCTACATATCTTCTCTTATTCTGGCTTCATTTAATGAAAAGATTTCCTTATGGTGACATAATAACACAAGTGCACTGCAGATAGCAGATTCGCCCAAGGAACAGTAAACAGTGAAGGAGATGGGGTGTGACAGGGAAGTCCTAATATCAGGGCGACCATTGTTAAATAAAAAAGTCGATATTTTTGACCCAGACATCGTGTTTTCTGACTATGAGCCCTATATGTCCCCCCTTAAGGAAATGAAAAATCTTGCAAGACCTCCATCCATCTTCAACCATTCCAGTATTGGAGAAGAGAAATCTTAAGAAAATTAATCATACTCCAGCATGTGATCATTTTTTTTTCCAACCTCATCACCCTGTTCAAACTTTCATTTGCCTGCAGTCACTTTTTGTAGCACCATAGGAACTCCAGGTTCCTGTCAGTTCAGGAGAGAACTTAATTTCAAATCTCTCTCTCTCTCTCTCTCTCTCTCTCTCTCTCTCTCCTCTCTCTCTCTCTCTCTCTCTCTCTCTCTCTCTCTCTCTCTCCTCTGTCTGTGTCCCTATCTCTCAAACACTTTAGCTCTTTAACTCTCCAATTCAGTCTCTCTTTCTTTCTCTCTCTCTCTCTCTCTCTCTCTCTGTCTCTCTCTCTGTCCCTCTCTTGCTCTGTAGCTTTCTTTGCCTTTCTTTCTCTAATTTTCTTTAGCTCTCGAGCTCTATGTCTCTCTAATTTTCTCCATATATCTCTCTAGCCGTCGCTCCTCCCTATAGCTCTCTATAAACTCTCTCTCTAGTCGTCTTTCTCAAGCTCTCTTTCCCTTCAACCTTCCCTCCATCTCCTTATTCTCTCTCTCCTTCCTGTCCATCTAGTTCTCTCCCTCTCTGGTTAACTGTTCTGTTTCCTCTCCATAGTTCTGCCTATTTCTCCCTAGCTCTCTCTCCATCTCTGTAGCTCTCTCTCTCTCTCTATGTCTCTTTCTCTGTCTCTCGCTGTCTCTCTCTCCTTCTCTCTCTGTCCCCCTAGTTAACTGCTCTGTTTCCTACTCTATACTTCTGTCATTCTCCCTTGCTCTCTCCCTCACGTTCTAGCTCTTTCTCCCTCCCTCTCTCTCTCTCTCTCTCTCTCTCTCTCTCTCTCTCTAGCACTCCTCTCTCTCCACCTCCCCTCCCTCTCTCATCTTAAGGCCCCCAAGTAAATACCGTAGAGCCGTCAAAAGTGGCTGAACAAGAGGCTGAAAGGCGCGGTGGCGGTCGGGGGTAAAAAGCTGTATTTTGTAGGCTCACAATGAGGAGTCCTTCACTCCATTCACAGTGAAGACATCATTAGAGCTGCCGGGGAAATCGTCTTCAAGCTTCATGGGTGTCGGAATAAGACCAGGGGAAGAAAGGAGGTCGGTTGGTATAAAAAAAAAAATGCGTTTTTAGGCAACGATACTAATAATGTAATGGTCATGTTTAGATCTAGTCTTCAAGGAGCTGGGGAGCTCTCTTTAGTGAGGGATGGTGGGTTTTGGTTTTTTTTTTAATGGAGGGTGAGGGGAAGCGTAAACTGGTAAACTGTAGGGAAGACATGCATGGGAAAAGTTTTTTTTTTTTTTGCTTTTGGCGAAAAGGGGAGGGAGGGAGGGGGGTGGAGACAGATTAGGAAAGCAGTTGGGGTGCACAGGAAGTATGTAGTTCAAAACAGACTAACGCATTTTTGAGACAATGGAATGAAAAATGGTCATAATGGGAACTTTTCTGGGAATTTTTTTTCAGGGGATTGAGCTGAAAGGTTGTGATTTTTCATGGTAGGATTAAGNGGGGGGAGGGTGATCAAGGTGTTCGGTTAGTATGTAAAGCGTTTTGCCTCTTGAGGTGGCAGAACTAACAGTTAATATTCATCCACCCCTTCCCATCTCCTCTCCCTCTCTCCTTTCCTTCCCCTCTCTTTCTGCCTCTCTCTCTCTCTCCTCTCTCTCTCTCTCACTCTCCTCTCTCTCTCTCTCTCTCTCTCTCTCTCTCTCTCTC
>JAWQUT010000559.1:245511-263421 GCA_033807755.1 Ellobium chinense | reverse complement strand
TCTCTCTCTCTCTCTCTCTCTCTCTCTCTCTCCTCTCTCTCTCTCTCTTTCTCTCTCTCTTTGTCTCTCTCTTTCTTCTTTTCTAGCCATGAACGTTTTCTCGTCCTCCCCATATTGGACCCCCTAAAAGTCCTGGCCATTCCGCCCTTGGACAAATCCTCCCCTGGGTGGAAAAAATTAGAACTCTAGTGTCATTTTGCACCTCATAAAAGATAGGGTGGACAGTGATGGGTCGAAACGGACAAAAGGTTGAATGTTAAGAGAATTTTTATACGAATGTTTAATCTAGAAGGTAGCAAAAAGCTTTTCTTATGTTTCAACAGCGTTCACTTTAACAATTATCTGGAACCCCAGCATAATAAAATGATGTCTCTCTTACACTGGTTTGACCCTAATGCCTTTATTATTCTGTTTCATGTATCTTTTCACAGTTATAATCTTATGCTAATATTAGCGAAACGTGAGCCACGTACATGACACTTTTATGACAACTCAGGGGCAAAGCATACCAGATGTCATTCATTTTACAGCTTGTTTTGTACCTTACAAGGTGAAAACGGAGACTGAAATTTTTTGAAAAGATGGTCTCGAATTATTCTATTAGCCAAAAATTGTAATTTTGGCTGTACGAGGTGCGATCCAAAAATCATCAGACAGTACCCATAAAATCTCGAAGGCTCACTCCAGGTTTTGCACTCCTAAATTAACTGCAAAATGGTTCATATGGAAGTCAGGGCAATGATTTCAGTGCTGCTGACTAGTCTAAAAACACCTTGGGAAGTGTTTATATCTCAGCAGATTAACCATCATCACACACAGCCAGGCACAGTCCGGTCACTTTTGGATCGCACCTTGTATTTACTGTCTCATGGAGCAATTGCATTATACTGTCTAGGCCAATACTGTTACACGAATAATGACCAAATCGTATACAAGCCAGAACGAGATAGAAGAAGCCAAACTGTGAAGTGAAAGGAGACTATATCTAAATTCATTCTGTGGACGTTTAACAATATCAGTTATGATGTTTTAGTTTAGTAAATGTCCTGAAAACTGCACACTACTAAAAATAAACTGATGTAAAAGGAAATGATGAGCAATAAAAATATCAGATGGTGGAGGATTCTATAGATGCTTGAAGTAATTCACATTACAATGTCCATGTAGGTATAAAAGTCCTTTGAGCTGCATTAAAGCCATGAATAATTTACCGATTTTTTGTGCAGTTTGAAGAACTTTTATAGATAAGCTACATATAAACTATAAAGTTATACACTTTATTTATAATCATAATATTAATAAGAGACATAGAAAGTACACATCTTACATTAATCTAATATCTAAAATACTTATATAGATATGTTTCGTATACTACACACTATTACTAAAGAAATCAAAGAAAGGGTCAGTTCTGATTAAGGCATTTCATAGGCAATTTAAGTCTTTCTCAGACTTTAAGCTCTCACAGTTAAAGGGATATTGGTTTATGAGAACGTCTCATAATCCACATAGCTACACTGCTTAGATGCTTGCTTCCAGTGCGCACAAGACCGTCTGCTTTGTGCCTAACAAAAAAGATTTCATGTCATTAAATTTTCGATTACTTTTCCTCCATTATCATGATAATGAAACATGTAAGTGATAATAAACAAAAACGTAATGTAATCAAATTTCAGATTAAATTATGACAAATTAAACATGTACCCAGCGTTACTTGAGTAGACAAAATTGATCATAATACAGCCTCGAACAATTCCACGAGAGAGTGACCAAAGTGGACAGAAAAATATAAAGTAGAAGTTTTTTGACAGCATCACACTCGAATGATTTCGGTGGACAAGGCTCCATAATTAACAGATTCATTTCTAATCTTTTCCAAATTTAAATTTGATTTATTGGGTTAATTTTCATAGAATTTTGCACCAGTGTTTCTTTCAATCAGTTACTCTTTCGTCATTTCATTGATTTACTACTATTATTACAGCGGAACTATTTATTATTTGAAAACTTACCTATTAACGATGGGATCTCTTACCATTGTAAGAATTACATTGGCACTGCATTTTGAACGATACTAAGAATCCATTAAGCACCAGCACTAATGTAATTTTTATGATAGTAAGAAGTACCATCGTTGATGCACAAGCTCTCAGTGACTGATATGACAGTATTGTTTTAGATCTATTGTGCTCCGCTCCCATGCTTTAATCCGTCATTTGACCCCGGAAAACCATTTCGAGTGATCTTTATATGTTCATGATTAGAACAAGATACTCTGTCTTAGACGAAATATTTTGCAAAATTTAGAAATGTTATATATACAATGTGAAGTATAATTCACAGCTTCTCATAATAATATTAGTAGTAATTGTAATAATAATTATTATTATAAACCAATAATAATAAGAAGAAGAAGAACAATAATGCGGTATGAAAATCGTTCATCAAGGTTAATGCTGCTCATGCAACTTCACACTATTACTAAACCAGCAGACCTGATCATTTTAGGACATTCTCAACTTCTGGAGAGCATACAATGCCGCTGCCATTCAGAGCTCTTTGACAATGTCCATAGCCAACAACCCATTCTACAGACGGGTGGATTGAGGAGAATGTCAATGAAATGCCTTCCCTAGGCATTAACAACATGACCATGGTTTAAAATCGAACCCTCGACCTTGCGATTTTGAGTCCAAAGCCAAACTCATTCGTTCACGACCCCACTCAGATTAATGAGCGATGAGATGCTATCTGCCTTCCCAACACTGTAATTCAACCTTGTTTTCTGAAACAGCGAGGGTTTGCTTTGATGAGAAATGTGAGCAAATCCTGACAATGCAATCAGCACCATTCAGACAAGTTACTATAGGTTCAAATCACTTTCATATATTACCATCTAGTTAGAGATCTATAGGAAACTATGTCTTATTCAAATCACTTTTATATATTACCTTCTAGTTAGAGATCTATAGGAAACTATGTCTTACTCAGAGAGCGAGGCAACAGAAATTCTTCAGAGGAAGAATGACTTCGTCTAGCAAAATTTCAATGGTTCGGCTCTTTGCTATCAATCGTTGATTCATTAAAATATGTCCATAGGATGGCAATATTCGTTGAATTGCCATGACATATCCCAAGCTACTTTTGCGGTTTTAGAGATGATCTTTACACAGCCAAAGTAAACATTTTAATAAATGCACCGCCTTACGTTAATAATTAGTCTTACATACCCCCTTTTAGACCCCCAGGTATATTTTAACAGATAACACAAGTAAGGCTGAATTTAACACACTCTCTATTGACATTTTTGTAACAGGGGTAGAATACGACTGAGCATCACCTGTGCGTTCACTATTCAACATGTTCTAAACGCCCCGCGTCGGTCCTCTTCAAATTAATGAACTGCACCCGTCTAATCATACCGAAGCGGGATAAGTGAAAAGTCTTTTGTTGGCAGCCATTTTTACACTCGAAACTGTTGAACTTTTGATACTAGTTCTTCAATGCGAACAGCCCTTACTGCTCGGGAGTCTCTTCAGCGGTCTATAGCAATTTATTCGGCCGACCGATCTAAGGCACACAACTTAAGTTCATGACTCGACTCAACTTGAGAGCAGTGATTGCCACTCGCTGAGATTTTTCACTACGGTAGGGTAAAATAGCTCCACGAAAAGCCATTCTCCTTAAGGTTGCAGGAGCCTAATTGGAAATAAAATTTTCTTCTCAGACTACATGAGCATTCCGAAAAGGCCAAGACTAGTCTGTAGGTCTGAAGCCACCACTGTGCACTGTGCTAAAATTATATACTGTTTTCAGTGGATGTCTTTTATTTAGATTTTTCGCAGTTTTAGTGTAAATGAATAGGGGATCGAAAATTTGACATTATTTCGTTAATCAGCTGCTTGCACAAACTGAAACAACTAAGCCCTGGAAGACAGCTGCCTGCCAAAAATCTTTATTGAACAAATTCACTGATGCATTTCATAACTTTTGCGGCGTAGTTTTAGCTTATACCATTATTCCTACACAGAGTTTTTATATACTATGCTATTATCGACTCTGATAGTCGACACATTTTTGCCAGTTATTTTCCTGCAAACTTTACACAAACAAAATCACTTATCGTAAGTTTTGAGAAAAATTGTGAAATGTAGAGTCAAGTTGGTGAAATGCCTGGCTATTTTTTTTTTTTTTACAGCAAAATTTTTAGGATTCTTTTCACTGATTTTCCTTCAACATATATATTGAGGGACATGTGAAGCAATGTGGCCAAACGGTTACGGCGTTGGACTCAAGAACTAAAGGTTGTGGGTTCGATTCCCGACCACTATCATGTTGTAAGTGCCTTGGAAAAGGATTTCATTCACATTTTCCTCAGTCCACCCGTCTGTAAAATGAGTACCTGGCTATAGGCAGTGGAAAATATTATCATAATGCTATGATCAGTTCCTGTATTGGCTGTAGCAGGGTATGCTCCCCAAGGAGCGGAGAAAGTCCTAGAGTGATCTGACCATCTAGGGTAATAATAGTGTGAAGTCATGTGAACGGCCATAGTCTGGATACGAGACTTATAAACCGAATTATTATTATATTATTATGTAGGGGGAAAAATCACTCTCAGTATAGAGGAAAGGCATATGACATAGTGGCAGCACCGCTCGAGGGTCTTTCTGGACTTGGGGTAGAGTAGAGACATCTTCGGGGTATGTAGAGGCAGTGCTCTCAAGATGGCTGCCGATGAATAGTTCAAGGGACCGCTGCAGGTGTGGAATGATTGCATGTTAGTCACCCTTTGGTGGCTTACTGCTGAGGGATCTTTGGTTGCGAGTACCGTTTGTTGTTGGTGGTGGTGTTGATGGTGGTTGTTATGGAGATGGCGATATTTAATGGTGATAGTGGTAATGGAAGTGACTGTAGTTGTGGTGGTGGGAGCCTGGAATGTCAGGATGAAGACAGAACTAAATAATATTAATAGTAATAATAATCATAATGACTTGTATGAACTCCGTTTCCAGGCTAATGCCTATTTCGGGAGGTTTCAGTCATATTCTTTGCCTAATATGTAGGGTAAAATTTAAATTTTTATACAAAGCTATTTGTTCCTACCTCCTGGTTCGTGAAAACAATTTTGCTCGTTGACAGGAAGAGAGTTACATCGTATCATAACACTCGGGCGTTTTTCTTTCTCGGAAAGTTATTGTTATTGTTATTGTTATTGTTATTGTTGTTGTTGTCTGTGAAAGAACAAGCAAAGTAGTCTTCAGACTCCAGTTGACTGTCACGTATAGGTTGACATTTTTCCTTGTCCAGTTATCACCCAGTGATTTCAGTCTCACCATTTCACGCCAAGGTGAGCACGAACCGCTCACGCACGTGCAATGGGGAAGTCCAGGGTTGTTTCAAGTCACGTGTCATGGTCCCCGAGGCGTACGGTCACATGGCATCACGTGACGTCACGACTTCTCACAACACCAGTGGTGAAACGTGAACCATGTGATTAGGGTGTCTTCAAGTGTGATCAAATCAGATGAAAAACAAGGGATGTGTAAAAGCTGAGTCCTTATCAATACCAGGGATTTTCATTGACGTGGAAATAACTTTACGGGATATCTTTTTATCATGAAAGTCGCCCTTTATGCTATATTAACTTTATAACGGCTTTTCTATGGGTTGTCACTGGTCTAAAAGCTTCTTGTGTTTCATTTTTTGCCTTCAGCTATAGACTACCAAGCAATGTTAATTCCCAATGCGAAAAGAAGCTTCTCTTCTCTCAAATTTTGCTGTTCACTATATGGCTTCTTTACTGCATTTCTCAGTTATGCTTGTCTGTGCTTTAACTGGCTAGAAATAGACCATATCGCAGTGATGTCAGATTGGTTTTCCGGTGATAATATTTGGCTGAGCCCTCGTTTTTTGTTTTTTTTTTAGCACCATAGCTCCTTGTCTACTTTTTGGCTATTTTCTAAGTGTTGAATTTTTATCAAATTTCTAACATTTTCTCATTATTTCCAGTTTATACCTCGAGACTGAGATATAACATTAGTCTATTTTTTGTATAATTTCTTGCTTTTAGACAGTTACCTACTGTTGGCTAATTTCTGGGGGGTTTTTTTGTTTTTGTTGTTGTTGTTGTTTTGTTGCTCTCTTTCAAGTTCAAGCTCAAGTTATTTCTTAGATATAGAGAAGGTAAATATACATTATTATGCTGATGGAGGGACATTGCACAGACACTAAAATTAGACACTAAATTGACTACACAGAAATAAATAAATGCCAAAAAAAAAAAAGACAAGTTTGGTCTTAAGTTTGGCTTGGCCCGGTCAAAAAAATCTGACATGGCCACACTGCTACAAAGTCATTTCGTTCAGAATTTTGTTCCACTGAGTCCGTCACGGCACAACACGGTGGCATTGGACGAAGGGATTGGTGGAGATAGAAGTGTTCTTATGTCATGATTTAGCGTGTCGTGTCGTGTTCGTGTCGTGTCGTGTCGTGTTCGGTGGGTTTGTGCCTTTAGCCTTTTTTTTTTTGAGGCGGGGAGGGGGCAAGGTGCCATCATATTTTTTTTCTGGATTTTGTGCATTTCGTGCAGTACAATAGCAATTGTTTTTGGTTTCTTTAAGCGTGTATTAGTGAGAGCTGTCCGCTACAGGATCTTTCGGGGCCATGGCTAAAGTTGCCATTAAAAAGAGTTGCAATTATCCAATGATATTCGTACACAGAATACAGTGTTTTGCGATCTGAAACCTGCTGTGAATCGACGGACATTTGCTATCAAATGGCAGGAATCGTATTCTTCTTACTATACTATACTATACTATACTATACTATACTATACTATACTATACTATACTATACTATACTATACTATACTAGCTAAAATTTAAGAAGGAGTTTTTTGTCTTCCTCCCTCCCACCTTCCCTCCCACCTTGCCTCCCTCCCCCTCCCTCTCTCTCTCGCTCTCTCTCCCTCTCTCCGGCTTTACTCTCCCATCTTCCTGCACCGTTACCTTTCACTGTAGAACACAGCCCACCTTCACCTTAAAGACCGTGGGAGTCGTTCTGCAGAGTGTCAAACAAATTAGCGAGGAGCAGCTCTTAATTAGAACAACAGTAAACATCAACAAGGCGGTATGAAAAGAGACGTTACTCTCGCCCCATACGTCTGCTGTTAGCTCAAGAGTTGTCCACCCCTTACTTACAAGCCACTTCCGGCGTCAAGTGCTCTCCAGACGCAACATTTCTGACGTCACTTCCGGATTTATCCCGAAGCACTTTGGCCACTTTCGCAATGTGTTGCCATGTAGGAGTCTAGGCTGTAAGTAAACGAAGCATGACAAGTTGTCAAAGCGAAAATCAATGACAGCTTTAACGAAACATAATACATGAATTTTTGCACAGGGCAGCGAAGCCTTTAAGTGTTTGGACATGAGAGAATGAGTGAAGATTTGTGATGCAATTTTTTCTTAGATTGACAGTATCGTTGAAGAGATGTTTGCTTCAGTGTCACACAGGTCAGCTGCGTTAGCTTTCAAATTAATTAGACCCCTCACTTACTGGATTTTTTTTTCAGATGAATTAGACCATCTAGTGTGCCATACATTGTGACATGAAGTGGGTTTTCCTTCCCATAACAATTCAACTCAAGAGGGGATATACAGTCGCCATCTCTGCTTCTTTTTTATCGCGGTCATCTTGGTGCAGAGTGGGACGTGGTGTATTTTGATTGGCTGAAGCAAAAGTGGTGTCAACGAAGTGGAGGATTCGCGAGCAAAGATATCATATGAGCATCATATTATGAGTGTACTCCACGGAGCAGACAGCAGAATGTTGGCTCACAAGTGTAAAAACAATTTCTGAGATATACGCTCGTCGTCTTCATCCCTGGACGGACCAAAACGTAAATGTTCTTGTTTCTATTTCAGATCAGACTCAACCTTCCCGCAAAAGTCCTCGATTTCTCTTGTTGACAAATAAGTCTGAAAATGCATTGTCAGATACACAATACACACAGAAACACACAGAAAAGCATAGAAACACATAGAAACACACGGAAACACATAGAAACACACAGAAATACATAGAAACACACAGAAACACATTGAAACACACAGAAACACATAGAAACACACAGAAATACATAGAAAAACACAGAAGCACATTGAAACACAGAGAAACACACAGAAACACATTGAAACACATTGAAACACACAGAAACACATTGAAACACACAGAAACACAGAAACACACAGAAACCACAGAAACACATAGAGACAATAACCTTCATAAGACCCAGTTTTATCATAACCAACAGTTTCATGAAACTTTGCTTTTTTTTTTTTTTGCATTATCTTCTTACGGAATCATAGCCTGTTTGTGAAATAGTCTGGACCTAGATCACTTTACCTTCATTCGCACCGATAGCTACTCAATTCTTACTTTACCAATAACTGTTTAGCTCTCTGTAAGAATACTGTAGCGTTGCTATTTTCCAGGCCCCGTACTTAAACATTCAAACTGTAGTTTTCCTTTGAACTTCTGCAACTTAAAATCTCCGTTGTTGTCAACTATTCATTATCAGCATCATATTTTCCAGCCTTGTTTTTGTCAGGTTATGTCTGTTGTTTGTTTGCATTTGGTTGCTTCCCCTTTTGATTATTTCTATATAGTGATCATTGTGTAGCCTTATCATATTAGATCTAGATGTAGTTCCCTCCCCTGATAAAGGAGCAAAAGTCCGAGAAGTTTGAACTCAAAATTAAATATTGAATGCCTACTGTAGTTTGAGACTTTCTTCCCTTTTAAAAAATCATAACCATAACAGTATAGTAATAATCATATTGATGATGAAACGGGTAGTTAAGAGGCAGGATCCATGTTGCAAACTGTTGTATTGTTTTGCGTTGCTGCAAAACATTTCCCTTGTTGTCGTCGACACCTACGCATCTTCAATTTAGACTAGAGCTCGCGCATTAAAGCCCTAGATAGTGAGGTAAGACGTACACTGGTGCATTGGTGCGTCAGTAGCATTAGAAGCGTCCAACATACAGAGTTAATGTAAATTTTACGGTGGCGGAATATCCCATCGTTTATGCGCAAAATCTTAGTTATCTCCATCACACCAAAGTCATAAGACAACATAAGATAAACTTTATTAATCCATATAGAAATTCACTCAAACAAATACAGCACAGTTCATACATTAAACAGGGAATTTACATTCATAAGATAAACGTGATTACTTACAGATATGGCTTACAGTCACACACACACACACACACACACACACACACACACACACACACACACACACACACACACACACACACACACACATACACACACAAACACAAACACACAAACACACATAAATAAGTATATATATTCATAATCATAAACATAGATCTATGTGTATAGAAGGAGTAGAAGTCTCAGGTCACAGGAGAGCACATCCCTCCCCCACCCCCTCTCTACAACAATTCTACAACAACGACTACTTCAGCACCATCACCACACCACTATAACCACCACCAACAACATCACCAACTACCAGGCACCACCAGGCCACCAGCCACCTGCCAAAAAAAAAAAAANCCCCCTTCCCACCTCCTACAACAATTCTACAACAACACCATCTTCAGCACCTTCACCACACCACCATATCCACCACCAACAACATCACCACCTACCAGGCACCACCAGGCCACCAGCCACCCGCCAAAAAAAAAAAAAAATGAAACGAATCTTAAAACCTGCACATCGCGAATGTTTCAACTCTCTAAATAATTAGCTACTAGTGGAGGGAAGTCGGAGGACGCTAGGGGTGGCCCCGAAATCGGATTAAGAACTCCAGCGTTCCTTGCTAGCCCTCGCCAGGGGATTAAAATTGTTGACAGGCCCACCAAATCCGGAATAATTACCGCTTTTTATCCCCGGCAAGTTGCGTAACCTCTCGTTCCGGCCGTCAAATCTCCATGGGTGGGTAACTCTCATTATCTCAAAATCTTGGGCCGACTGGGTTAGGGAGAAGACGTTGGAATATACATATATTATACACAGAGGGAGATGTGTGTTCTCTCCCCCTAACATCAAGATTGTATCTCCGGATGCCCGGATGTCCAGTGATATGATTGACCTGCTGTTGCCTATGTATCGTATCCAGTGTATCAGAGCTTCCTCCCACCCGCCATGTTTTTTTGTCGTAAACCCCTTCATGTCAGTGATGAGTCACTAAAGGGTAGGGGTGGGGTGGCTGGCGAGAGGGAGGGAAGTACTGGCTTTGACAAGAGGATTTTCCTGAAGGGGGAGGGGCGGTGGAGATCTGTGGTATTCTAACATTTAAATTTGCCCCCNCCCCCCAAAAAAAAAAATTCACCCCCTTAACTTTTATAAATTTCAATGTTTTTTAACACCCACCCTCTCCCTTTACAGTCTACCCTTTAGTAACTAAGTACCCCTTTGATACTCCATTGACGGGAAGGAGGATAAAAACGAGAGGGTTAGTGGAGGGATTACTGTATTCTATAACATCTGGATCTCCTAACTTGAAGAACCTCTGGATAAAAACATAGGATATACATAAACAGGTGGGTGGGCCACACTGATGCGGCAAAAGAGGTTGACCAAGTTTCTCCGTGGCTGGCGGTATCTAGTTTTCAAAATAAAAGAGTAAGTAAGGAACCTGAAGTTAGAAGTGCGGGCTTGACCAGCCTTCATAGGGTAAAGATATGAAGATGCCAATGTGTTTTTGACTGTTGGCTATATTTTAAGATTTTACACCTCTCGTTAATTTACCCAGGGGTCCCAAGCCAAAATACTTTCCAAACATGTTGTTTAGCCTTTCATCTAAATTTTGACACAAAGAAAAATGCTCCTGAACCAGTTATGATTTTGAGAACTTAGGCTGTGAAGCAGGCTACCTAGTATTTTAGGCCTTTTCACTCAGTAAACAGGGTAACCTTTCCCACATACTTGAGTGGCTAAACCTCACCTATTCTGAGTCTACAATTGTATTTGCACCTATCTAGGCTTTTGAAATTGAAATCCAACCCCTTTCCCCGCTCCCATGGCCAGTTTTCTTATTCCATAGGGACTATTTAAATTTGCATATTTTTTTATACCAGGTGCTGTTGGCATCTTCATACCTGAAGTATCCGTGGGATAGACACTTCACTTCCATTTCCTCACTTGACTTAGGTGTAAATGAGCACGGTGTAAATGAGTACCTGGCTGTAAAGTTGGGAGGACCAGGGCGCTGCACCGCTGGCGAGCAGATATGTCTTTGTTATGTATTTAATTTGTAAATTTATGTATATTTACATGTATGATGTGTATTGTTATTTGTATTTGTATTATGAGTGGGATGTATAACATTGTATGACATTGTAAAACAGTTTCCCTACGGGGTAAATAAAAAAGTATTTTCATTTTTTTTCCATTTTTTAAAATTCCTATGTCAGTTCGCTCTGACAATGTGTTCACTGGCCTTAAAACAACTTCATAATTGCAAAATACATCGCCATATCTTAACACGGATGAAATGTGTAGATCTCAAACATCAATAATCAAAAGTGGTAAGTATCAGAAATCCAATATCCTTGCTTCATTGCAATAACCCTCTTTAAGCATTAAGTTCGTAAATTTCGTTGCTTCTAGGACTTCATGCAATTTTTACACAGGAAGCTTATGTTAAAATTTACAAGCTGCGCGCAGAACAGTTTCCTGGATGAATACATACTGCTTTTGGTACAAATGCCAAGCACTGAGAAATGAACAAAAAAAAAATACTTTCTCCTGCCAAAGTTTGAAAATGTTCACTTACAAGGTTTTCCCACCGCAGCGATGATAATAATATGATGTTTGAAATTGGTTTGCAGATTTCAAACTCAGGTGAAAATGCCCCTCCCATAAACTCACACACCCGTAAAATAAAAATTTTACAAAAAAATATTCGCAATTTTCAAACAATCGCAGCGTCAAGGACCTCCTCTCTATTCAAAAAGAAAATAACCGCACAAAATTGATTAACTGCGATACCCACTCTTGACACGAAACCGTCGATATTCAAAGTCAATAGCTCGATACCCGGTGTATTCACCAGCTTTGTTTGCACACATGAATAAATTAATCTGACACATTAATGGCTCGTCAAGATTATTGTAACTCAAGAGCTCATTATGTTCTTTTCTTCTCTTTAAGTTCTCGGAGAACGATAGCAGAAAGAGTGTCACACTTCACCTAATGAATTGCGTAACGAACGCGTGAATGAGAAGGGTCATTATGGTACATTAGGGCTTGAGATACAGTTGCTTGCTTGCGGTGTCTTTTTTTATATATAAAGTAATAGTGATCTTTCTGTCTTTATCTGTCGCTGGTGATGTTGTTGTTAGTGATAGTGACGATGATGGTGGAGATGGGATTGAGGCAGTGGTTGTGGTAGTAGTTGTAGTAGTAGTTATTAGAGCAATGGATTTAATGATAGTGGTACCATCTGTACTTCTAAAATTACTACCGATGAAGACTCTGTCGAAACGTTTGCATCTCTTTCTAGTCTTTAAACATATTTAGAGTCTAGCTACTCCTTAATGTTTTTTTTTTCATTAAACGTATAGCGGATTGGGTTAAAGTTATAAAATTTCACCTTTTGTTGTTGTTTTTTTTTAATGATAGAGTTGGTGATATGATATAGATATTTAATACGAAGCTACCACTATTACAACTACTTTTTTTCTGTTATTATTGCACTAATCTTTACCACCACTACCACCACTACCGCTCTTACTTACTACAACCATTACTACTTTACCACCATACTTCTAAGTATTCAACTTTTACCAGTACTCTCTTATTACTACTGTTATTACTACTACAACCACAACTACTACATTTACCACAATCTTATGCTTGTGGAATAGCTGCGCAGGTTTTGCAACACATCCTTCAAGAATGCACAGTCTTTGGGGATTTAAGAAAACAGTTCTGGCCAACGGAGGCAATAGCTGCCATTAAGCTGTGAGAGACCCTTGTAAACCTCCAGTGTACGGCACAGTGTCTGACCCAGGCTGGTAAGATTGCATTGCATGGCCGAGGAATGCGGATGAAAAAGACGAATTAATCTTTAACTATCACTACCACTACCACCATCACTACTTCTATGACTACTTTTGCTACTAGCACTACTTTTATTACAAATACTACAACTACCAGGAGTCTGGTTAACACAACTACCAATGTCACTATTACCACCACAATTACTATCTCTACTGCTGGTACAGCTAGTTACCACGGTGTAAGACTACTTCTAATACCATCACCACCACTACCATCATCATTACCAATACAGCAACAGCTGGTGCCTTCTTAATGCTAGACTTTGACTCTACAATTTCTACGTCAACAAAATGTGCATTCCCTTTCAGCATTCTCAAACTTTTCGTTCTCGACTTATTAATTTGACGTCTCCCGCTTTTCTTCCCCAATATAATGATGATGATGACAATAATAATAAGGTAACAATATTAATTACTACCAGGTTGCTCATTATCGTTCACAGGCAACGCTCTCTCCTGCAACTTCACAAGATTCAACCCTAACAGGCCAGTTTACTCAATATCGCTCTCAACTTTTTTTTTATAGAGCAAATATTGCCGCTGTCATCCTGCAAGCCTTATTAACATTTGGACAATATATTTCACTTCCCCTCGCCAAGTATCCATTTTATAGACGAATCAACCGAGGAAAATGTGAATGAATTACGAATATACCTTCCAAAGTCACTTACAACATGACTGCTTTCAAACTTAGGCTCCACAACAACATGTTTTGCAGGACTACCCTCTCTTGGCAGAACTAAGAAAATGGTTATGACTATTGCCAGCTGACTATAAGACTAAGCTATGGAGGAACTACACAGACCTACAGCTGATCAACCAGTTTATGGCCCATAGTGGTCTGCTAGCATGACCAGGAAACGCAGAAGAAGAAGAAGAGGAAAGCTTAGCTCTACATGTATATCTTTGTTCCGTATTCTCCCTCTAGAATTTGTTAACCAAGTTATCCAGGTGAAACTTTGAACATTGTCCTGGTTAAAGCCAATCTACACAAGATTTCCACTGTTTGCCTATTATGTTGCCACTGTTTACAAATTTCTCACGGAACGCCTTTGATTCTGTTTTCCTGCAGAATGACTGTTTACAGCTCACTCCCCCAGAGAACCAGTTGAAAATGCAAGAACATTGTTAGACCACAAAGTTTCATCTTCCGTAGCTTTGATCTCATAACAATTTCTCTACGTATTTCTTTTCTTCGTTCTCTTGTTCATTTTGGCCTAATATTTACCTTTCAATGGTTTGAGTGAACAAAAAAAGCTGCAGTATTAGAGAACTTTTATTTTTAAATTCGTATCATTTACAGACCAGTATGGCAGAAGTAGGCATGCTCAAAGCTGCATTACCTGGCGTTACGATCATTTTGCACGCTACGACTTCAAATGTGAAATTCGATCTGACTCTAGTTTGTAAGGTACAATATGATCATAACACCAGAAAATTCTACACTAGAATGCTTACTTTTGACTTAACAGTACCTAAGAAAGATCCGAACTTGAAAATAAAAGCTCTCTATTACTGGATTTGTCCTGTGCTGTTCATGTTACAAAAAGGGCGCCTATATATTACGCTTTATCTTATCAATCCATATTTGTTTATCTTTGAGGGCTTATAATTTCCTTCGTTTTGTTTTGTTTTCGTTATGGCTTTATCTGTGTAAATCATTTTTTAATGTTCTTGCCCTTCTTGGAATATCTAGCTTCTCTCCTCCTTCGAGGCTGCAAGATTCCATTTTTAAAAAATGGGAAAAAAAGTGCAATGTCGCCAGTGCAAAGACAAATATGGCAACAAAATGATCGCTGCAACTATTAAAATGACTGACACGTGCCAAAGATTTAAATAAAAGTATGGAATACCGTGGTTGCAATATTTACTATAATGAGTACTGAATAAAGCTATATTATAATAATGTTAGTCAAGAAACAATACGCTTACGCGCTGTGTAAGCTGAGACAAAATAAAATCATTTTGGGTTTTCATACAAACGGTATTTTATTTACTTATTTAGCTAACTGACGAGATTGGCACTCCGGCAAAGTAGCAAATCGTCTTAAAGACCCTTAAGGGACAAAAATATCATAGATATCATTACAACCATTATATATATATATATAAGCTATTAGACATGCCATGTAATAGGAAATGTCAATGATATTGCTGAACTTGGTGAGCTAAATTGCACTTTTTTCAAGCCTTAAATCAAATACATCAATAATTGTCAACTCCGCATAATCACAGCCCCTCTGTAGCATAGCAAATAACTTGCCATTAAATAGAGTTGCGATTATCCATTGACTTTAATATAGAAATAACGCATATTCTTTTGTAGACAATATTCCGATTAAGCGAAAGTTGCTATTAAGTGGAGCAAACTGTAATAAAAACTACATGTACTTTAACAAAGACTGCATCAGTTCATATAAACTATTTCACAGAGACCAGCCACATAACAGTCAATTTAACACTGGAAACTCAGCAACTTGAATCCAGGGACCAGTCCTTACAGATCATAGAGTTGTGAGTTGTTTGCAAACATGAGTAAATTTCAACATAGAAAGAAAGAACTAATGACAAAAGCATTAGAACGAATATGTGAGTTTTCCGAATACATAAAGTCCTATTGTAAATCACGCATTGTTCAAGCCGACCAGCAACCATATACAATTCCCTTTTACAGCAATACTATCCGCTGTAAATCTATGTTAAGACCTCACTACAGTCAATAAAAGACAAATATGGTGAAAACGGCGTTCCATACTTGAAAGAACTAAGAGGGCGAACTGCTTAAATACTTGGTATCCTCAAAACAAACGGCGGGCCGATGACACTGCATTTGTCCTTCCATTCAAGCGTCTCTGAGGATTCGATAGAATTTATCGACTGACACGCATTCAGTGAGCAAAATCTCTTGTCCGTCTGCCGCCGTCGCCTCTACCCGGCCCTAGGCCAGAACATGAACTGAAAGAACGGTTCTTTTTTTCTTTAATCTTCAAGGTAGGACTATAGCCATCCTCTGCGTTTTCCCCTCAAAGCAAAAGAAAAGGAAGCCATGCCCTTTAATAAATTCGACGTGTCTCAACGACGGTGGCGTGAGAAATCGCTTGCGTTAAAACTCACCGTCAGCTAGGCTATAAGGCAGACATACATACAGACATACACACACACACACATGCACACACACTCACACATAATACACACACGCAAACACACTCATACATATACACAAACACTCAAATACCTACAAACATGTTCAGTTCAGAAGACGTGATGACAGAATGATTGAGAAAGAGAGAGAGAGAGACATACAGAGAGAGAGACAGGGCGAGAGACAGAGAGAGACAGGGCGAGAGACAGAGAGAGACAGAGAGAGCCTGTTATGGCTTGATGACAGAGTCCTGGGCCCATAGCAAAAAGCACCAAAAAAGTTGAGAGCACAGAGAACTGAAATCATCCTGTGATTTTTATAAAGCAACTACATTATTGTACTCTGTCATCTGAAGAATGTTGCAGTTGGCGATGCGATCTGTTAAATCAAGAAAAACCAGGACTTACGCAGAGCTTTTCTCACTGCTTCCTCAACACTTTTTGATTTTCTAGTAGTACCTGTTTATAAGTACAAACTTTTAAAAATATGAGCGCTGTATGATCGAGCAGCTAATACGCAGCAATCGTAAAGTGGGGTAGAATTCACAGCTTCCTTGAAAGTGATTATGCCAAAAATATAGTAAAGAAGAAAATGTGTTTCTGTCAAATTTTCAAGGCCATATCGCATGAAGAGTACGGGCCTCTAAAAGTAGTTCGACGAGTAGGTCTGAGGGGCTATCCACAAAATGGAAAATCTACAGAAGTACCAATCCTAAGGTCTGACGTGACACAAGCACATCCCACTCGCATCTTATGTCACTTGTCAGTTACATTGTTCATCCCTTAACCTCTTTGTTACGTAAAACGTGCATGTATATCACGGAAGTAGCAACACTGTGTGTTTTACCACGTACCCCCTACATCCTATTTCATACATGTATAATAAACTCCCTCCCCTCCAGAGTTGCGATAATAGTATAAAATAGTATACTATACTAGTATAATAGTATAGTAGTAGTATATAAAATAGTATAGTAGTAGTAAGCTTATATATAATAGTGTTGTAGATGGTATATAAAATAGTATAGTAGTAGTAATGGTAGTAGGAGTAATAGCAGTAGCAATAGAGACCACTGGTGAACGTTGTATACTCAGAAGCCTTCTTGTTGTTGTTGTTGTTGTTGTTGTTGTTGTTGTTGTTGTTGTTGTTGTTGTTGTTGTAGAGGCTAATAGGTTCATAAAAAAACATGACGGAACTACAGAGTTAATCTAGAAATGGCGGATGTAGTCGAAAATTTAAATGCAATTGTCCGAGATAGCGTCGCTGCTCGCGTCCTTCCCAACCACTTGAGGTGATGATAATGACGAAATATAGTAGCGCCTCGATATTATAAGTACTTATTTATTAAGTATACCTCGTTATATAGTATGAATTTCACATGCACGGATTCACTCTTATTCTATATTTCATTATTTGGGTGGATCTCGGTCTTAAGTATACCTCAGTATTAAGTATAGTTTTATCATGCTCCAAAGCGTACTTTATATCGGGGTTCTACTGTGCAACATCTGTAAACTAGCGATTGCTACTTTTGTGGATTTTCTATTTCAATCTGTCGGGCTGTCAGTTTCATTCTAGCTCTCCTTTCACATGCTCAGGACTCACCGATAAAAATCTCAAGAGGCAGATTCTAGTATAATGGAAAGTGCGACCATTTTA
>JAWQUT010000559.1:176411-191179 GCA_033807755.1 Ellobium chinense | reverse complement strand
CCCTTCCCCACTTCCTCCGCCCCCAGAACCCCCAATCTTTAATGTAAGACGCGTAACATCTGAATTTCATACTGGTTTTGTAAGAGATAAATCTACATTTTTTTCCCTCGTGATTCAAATCTTTCCGACAGGTAAAGTGACGGAATGTCATGTTTTGTGTCATTGTTATTAGCGTATTTCTGTCACTTATGACAAGATATCAAGTTATCATGTCCCGTTTGTCATCTGCGGTTGTCATTTATTTTTCGCAAATTATAATATGTACATTACTCATCGCTAAGCAGACCCAAGGAGGCGCTTGAATCAAGAGATAATCCCCGATATACAGCATTTTGTCCTCTTCTTGAATCTCATCATGACATTGCTTTTAATCGGCAGTTTTACGAAATCACGAAATCTCCGCCTTAGTCTCCTCTCCCCGCCCGACTATTCAAAGAGACAAACACCCCTGATTCTCGTATTTGAGAGCTTGCGCATTAACGATGGGATCTCTTACCATCGGAAGAATTACATTAACTCTGCATGTTGAACGCTATAAGACTGCATTCAGCACAAATGCACAAATGTAAATCTTACAATGGTAAGAAATCCCATTGATAATGTGCAAGCTCTCAATTATGAGCATCAGTTGTAGGCCTATTTGTTAAAAATTTTGGGTGGCCGTGGGGAAGAGGGAGGCGAAGACATGGTATAAGTGAAACTGCCAATTAAAGACAATGTCATAATGAGATATAAGAAGACAAAATGCAGCTCTCAATAATCGTAATGAATTCTGGGGAAAGTAGGATTATCACTGGATACAGAAATGAAAGGAAATAAAACCAGTATTTCATGGTTCAATGCAACTTCATTTAAATTCATGATTACAATATTCGAAATCGGATATGGGCAGCCATGAGAAGCTAATACTCAACTTGTCAATATCAATATTACAATAAAATTTGTTTTACAAACAACGCATATAGTTCGTTTTTTTTTGAAAGTGTTCTGTCTGCTATTAATTTACCGTATTAATTTACAAGGAAAAATAAACAAACTAAACCACATTTATACCAGCATATGCAGATCCATAACACAAAACATACTTCCATTCAGCAAGTTCATTATTACGGTAGGGATATTTGATATGGGCGATAGGAAAAGTTTGCAACACAGAGAAACAAAAAAGATGTAGAGTTTATAGCCCCTATCGCATGGATCCTCGCAATATTATTCAAATCCATGTTAGAAATCTGATATCAGATGCAGCCTACAGAAATGATACGGTCTGCGGACCATAATGTGCTGTATAATTCATCTTTATTGTTACAATGTTACAATAAATAACGCTTACAACGAAAACGGTTAAACCGAAAGTACCGCTAAAACGAAAGGATATTTCCCTCTCCTTATTATGCTTCTCTCTGTAAAAACCGAAACTCTGTTTAGACCGGGAATAAAGTTTTTGGTCTCTTGAATTTCGTTTCAACCTTGTCTGATATGTCATGTTCACTTATTAAATGTCGCTGATGATACATATTTCCTTTTTTTCTGTCTTATGCCGAGAAATCGATACAAGATCCAATATCATTCATAACAAAATTATGCATATGGATATGTATCACTAGCGCAAACATTATCCTTGGACACGCACGCGCAAAACAAAAACCGCATTCATGAACACGCATAATATTACGATTGCAAACGGGGCCATAGATTACTACCACTACTACTACTACTACTACTACCACCACCACCATCACAACTACTACACGCACAAACCAACACTTTAATAAACACGCAGACAGAGCAACCCGCCGCCACAGGACGACAGGACGTACACACGAAAAGCAAACATTTTCATTTTATCACACCAGCGCGAGGTCTGCCTGAAAACAGAGGCGAAACAAGAGGAACCGGGTAAACATTTGTTTTCTTTTCTTCTCTGAACCTAACAGTGCATTTTCCCCTTCCTCTCTCTTTCTCTTCTCTCTATTAAGTGAAACATAAGCGGCCGCGGTGGAATTTGTTTTCACTCTGTCACTTCGCAGCACTGGAAAAACATTTGCATTAATGTGTCGATTCAAATTTCAACAAGCGAAGGGGTAGAGAGTAATCACGCATTGGGCAAGAAAAACCCAGATGGTGTTGGAGATTATAAGGACTGAATGAACAAGGAGCAAAAATGACGGGTGTTTTATTTAATGATGTGAAATTAAATGATTGTAAGACAGTTGGCGGAAGCGGCAGAAGGGGTGGTGGAAAAGGGGAAGACGGAAAAGGAGGGAGGGGGATTGGGGAAGAAGAGGGTCTACTGTAGACCAGGATTTAGATACATATTATTGTGATGATTTGTATTTACGAAGATTAGCAGACCTGTATACTTTTATTTTAAGCTCTGTTGCGCAGATCATTCTTTCCATCTAGCGTTTTAATTTCCACTAATAACGCCATCTTACAGCCTACCTTACCCGATGACATAATATAAAGCCCATCGCTCAGTCTATCAATCCAGCCATATTTCCACTTTGTAACAATCTTTCTGTTTCTATACTAAGTACTGTAATACTCCAGCCTATTCTATCTTGCTAAAATAAACTCAGCATAGTTCATATCTTACTGTGAAAGACGATTAAGTAGACAAAAACACAGACAGGGCGTAGGAGGCAAGGTACTGTGTATTGTACTGTTTTTGTTTGCCTTTTGAAATTTTCACAGAAGACGTGAAATTCATGATATAATGGCAAGATGAGGAATAACTGAAGTTATCTGAACCGTAGTGCATGTAGCAAATGAAACTGTCGCTTGATAAGAATATTAAATTGCAATGAAGTATCAAACTTTAAGATAATGAACGCCATTCATTACGTAGTCTATAGAGGAGCTTCACAGTATCAAATCTCACGTGCTAAAGTTTCTCTCCCATTCTTTGGAAGGCTCCAGTGTCTTGTTTTATTAAATTCACCTCAGGAACTACAATAACCAAAATTTTGAATGTCTAGAACGTAAGGCGCTACTCTAGCTTACATAGTATGCAGTTTACATGTCACTGATTAATCTCCATACTTTCTCTTGATCATAATTTAGCCGTCTGAACTTAGACTTTTTAGGAGAGGAAAAAAAAAACCCCACCAGAATCTGGATGTAAAGTATGTTTTCGTGCATGAAAAAGTATACCTAATAATGAAGTATACTTAATATCGAGGTCTAACGAAATAATGAAATGATATAATAATAATGAACCTGTGTATTCGAAAGTTATACTTAATAACAAGGCATACTTGATAAAAGAGTTCTTAATATCGAGGTTCCACTGTACATAACATGTCGATGCAAAATCAGGGGAGAAACATGCACGGCAACTTGGTTTTCTTCGCTAATATGTCCAATGAAATCTTAATAAATAATGAAATTCTGCTCAAGTGCAAAAAATAATATGCATTTTACAAATTTAAGCCTCCTACACTAAATCTATATTATATTATATCTATACAAATCTGCTGCATTTAAAATCTATAACCATTCATAACTGAAGCTGCCTCTCTAATAAATCTACAGTTTGTAGTTTATGTACGGTTTTGTTCGGTTATGTATACACGGCAATAACTCAGAACTAAGGTATAACAACAATACGTACATTTATCCATTTTAGTCAGGGAAACCAAAATATAACTGGTGCTGTTAAGATGTAATAGCTGCTACGTGTGTTACTCACACATCAACAGAGTCCAGACTGTGCCGATTTTGAAAGACGGAACCTAGTCTACTTCTTGTGTAGCCTACTTTTCTTTTCTATTCGCCCTCGTTTATCTCACCCCATTAAGACTCCATGCATTCCGCACTGTAATAAAAGTGTCCCATTCATTCACTACTGGAGCTAGCTAGTTAGTCTACCTGCCGTAGCTCTGGCTGGAGACGGAAATCATTCTATCTCCACTAAGTAGCGAGATTTAATAATCTAGACTAGTCTAGTCTCTCTGTGGTGGTAAAAAAAGAAAACAAAATGCAAAGAAGAAGACAAAAAAGTTTACCTTATTGTTTAAATCCGCCAAGTGCCGATAACATCACGATGAACCTGTCTCTTGTAATATCCTTATTGTTTCGTTACCGTAATCGGAACATCTAGGAAGAGAATATGTTATCTCTCACACCGTAACGCAATAAATCTGCTGCTAAACGAATCCGTTAGCGAAGATGACGGCATACGATAATCCGGAATATTTCCTAGTCCGCGCACACACAACAAGCATAGCATAAAATCCTCATCAATCAGAAATTTTGTGTCTCCTTTTATGAGTTGCGCACCAATAAAAAGAAACAAAAAACCACTGCAAGGAACACAAAACGTCTAAGGTTTCGGCAGTCCGTGTTGTCTGTCGGCGGGTTCTTCCACTGTAGGCACAAGTCTGGGGTTCTTGCGTCGATTTCGTCGTGGGTAACTTTTTGTGCCGGTGTCTCACTCTTTGGTACGCGAAGCCCCTTGCTCTTTCACGCTTGTCTTTTGGCGTTAGTTCCAATAACTCGTAGTGCCTACTTCGCTTCTCTCCCTTGCCTGTACTCGGCGCAGTTTTTCCCCCTCGCCACACTCCCTCGGCTGGTGGAAACCGCCAATCAGCGAGCCCGGCTGCTTGCTAATTACGTCGAATCACACGCAGCGGGATGCCGCGATTTGACACTTGGCCCCGCCCCGCTCGTTATCGCGTTTGTTGTCGTTTCCTTTCGCTTTTCACGGCGCGCTCTGCAAAATACAAAGAGGTACAAAAGTGTTAGGAGCGAGGTGAATGCGAGGTTATGCCAAAAGATTACCGGGCTTTTCCCGTTTACAACATCGCGATGTTTTATTTCGTGTATCCCTCTTCATCTGGATGCCGACCCCCGTTCCAAGTTTTTATACGACATTGGGGCCCAGACTGGATTTTATTTCATTTTGCGCCTCGTTAGGGTTAATTTGGGAAGGCGGGGGGTTAAAGTTTGTTTATTAAAGCTGCAGTTTTCGTTGAATACAGATAAAAGACGGGAGAGACGGTGAACATAAAAGTCTGAAGGGTGCAGAGGGAATCAAAGAAATAAAACATGGAGTTTGGGCGGTCGAGAGTTTATCAAGGGCAGTAACAAGGACTGAGGGAAATGAAATTCTTCTGCACTTCTGCAGTCGGCATGGTGTATCATCATCATAATGAACGAATGCTTAGTATATAAAAGTCCTTCGAATTGCAATATAAACCGGTAATAATAAACGCATAGTAAAAAGGTACTAAACCTTACATCAAGCATCCATAGAAGACTGTACTATCTGAGATTTTTAATAATCATCATTCCCTTAACCTCTGCTTATATGTACTGGTGTACAGTTTTCAGGATATTTGTTAACTGCAGGCCTACATAAATAATGAATGCCGCAAAGAATAGAATCTTAAAATTATTGGCTGTTGATAACCTACTGTTGGCTGTCCGTACCACGGCACAGTGGAGCCTCAATATTAAGTACTCATTTAATAAGTATACCTTGATATTAAGTACTCATTTAATAATTATACCTTGATATTAAGTACGAATTTCACATGGACAGATTCTTTATTATTCTATCACATCATTATGCAGGTGGCCCTCGATATTTATTAATATAAATCTAACCTCAGTAACAATTATACGCTTTCCATGCACGAAAACCAAGGGCATGCTTAATATCAAGGTTCTACAGTATCTAAATGTCCAGCGATTAAAAGTCAGTAATGTGTTTATGCACTATGATAGTCTATTAGCATTAGCTCCACAATGAGAAAATAATATTAGATATTCCGGCATAATGCTTATATTTTTTTCCGTATAAACAATTTAACAAACGCTAGACTAAGTGTTTCCCATAAAAATAATATTTCTCTTTCTCATGATCGCTGATAACCAATCTGACCAAACCGTCACAACTAACGTAATACCATTCGCGCACGCACTGTTTCTTCTCTCACCTTCGCTGCGCACCATGGGGTGTCTGTCCATATAGTTTGGCACTTGAATCGACAATTTTAATTAATTCATAACTTACTATAGTATTCACGACAATGTTAATGTGTCCCATTGCTATACTGAAAAGTTTACAAATGAACTATCCTCGTATTTCGTCTATTAGGTGGTTATTAGATATCATAAGTCGAATCTTTGGCAATTCTGAAATACGATTGTTGAGCATCTGATTAACGACTTATTCAATGGACACCCTCACAGCTCAGCATGACATACATTTAGAAATAGATCGTGGTTAGCAAGTCTTTTGTGAGCACCCAGATCCAAGGCTTAAAATGTCACACTAATGTCTCAAGCGTAAGACTACAATGACATTGCTAAGCTTATACAAAGTCTCGTTAGTGCTCTGTATCACTTATTCTTTGACTGATGCATTGCTATTGCATTGACAGTCATCGCAGATAGCATGAATTTGCATCGTCGTGATACACTGTTCCTGATAATTTTATTTCAAAGTTTCCGGATGAAATAAATACCGTTGTCCTTTATGCAGTATGTATAGTACTATGACTCTATACAAAATTTTATTCTTTGACTGTAGCACTGAAATTGCATTGATAGTCACTGCAGTTTGCACGAAGCTGCATCGCTGTGACACACTATTCCGTGATAATTTTATTTCAAAGTTTCAGGCCGAAATAAATACTGTTGTCCTTTATGCAGTATGTATAGTACTTTGACTCTATAGTCTATACATTATTTTTTTCTTTGACTACAGCATTGCTATTGCATTGATAGTCACTGCAGTTTGCACGAAGCTGCATCGCTGTGACACACTATTCCGTGATAATTTTATTTCAAAGTTTCAGGATGAAACAAATATCGCTGTCCTTTAAGCACTATGCATAGTACAATTTTTGAGTCTGAGCAAAAATTCACCTGATGACGTAGGTATCGGGCTGATGAGAGCGTTGCGCTACAGACACAATGCCATCGTTAACACTTCATTTTTTTTCCGCGTCTGGGACATCTTGCCACCCACCATGGGGTCCAATAACTGCTGCTGTCTGGCTTTTACCCGTATTATGTTAACCAAATGTCCCACATATCGTGACCGTGTGGCAAGGGTTGAATGCGTCTATACAAAATTAAAGAGTATTTTGTCCAAAACTCAGTAACCGCACTTTCGTTAAATAATTAGTTAGGGGTGTATTCAGAGATGTATTGTTTTATTACCTAATTCAATTAACCCTCTAAGAGCCGACGTGTCACATGTGGCACATTACTTTGGAGCATTCTTTTTCTTGAAACCTTTAAAAACTAGCATACCATCATGTGGCACCACATAATGAGAGATGACTATATAAGTTGAATTTCTTTAATAGTTATTCAGCTAAACCAATTACCTCAATACACAGAAAAGTAACAATTCTTGGCACTGAAGATTTCTCTCTTGGGTATTACAGGGTTAAAATTCGGCCTGAAAACTGGAGGTCCTCGTGTCATGAAAACTGGAAGTCTTGTCATTTAAGAATAAGTACAAAATATATGCTTGAAAAGCAATTACCTTTACACTATATTTCCTTTATTTCAAAGATAGTCAAAATTTACATACTGAGTTTTGGAAAAAAAGCTCTTCTACTTCATTAGTAAATACACTATTTAAAGTATACAATTTTAAGACACACCTGTTCAGTTATGAGATATTCACAGAAAACTCTTAAAGAAATAATAATTATTTTAAGTTTGATTTCGGTTCAGGTGTTTTAGATGTGAGTGCATTATTCTAGGGCTCAGAAATAAAATGTCAGATTACTACATAGACGTAATCTATATGATGGCCACTGTACTACACTGTGCTGTGCTTGGGAAGGAAGGTAGAAAGACAGGAAGGATGTGGGGCGGAGAGGGATGTGTGCGAGTGTCAGAGTGCATATTGTTAAATTGTGAAATTTATGTACTGTGTTTGGCCAAGAGCCTAATAAAGTTCTATTCATTCGTTATAATTATATTTGTAGGTAAATATGCTTTATTTTTTTCTGTCTTTTCATTGTCCGTTTATCAGTCCGTCTGGCTGTCTCCCCCATCCCCATCCCTTTCCTCTCTTTCTTACTTATTACTAGTAATTCTCTAGCTAGTTATGTTTGTGGTCAAACGTAATTTCCTTATGAAGTTGCTAAAAGCTGTTAGTGTAGAGGACAACAGAAAAGTGATTCATCTGATGATGATGATGAAAAATTGGGGGTGGGGACAGCCACTGATGACGACAACAATGAAGGTGTAAGATGAGAATGATAAAGACCTACAAAATTTCATTGTTGTTGTTGATGTGATTAGGAAGAAGTGGAAGAAGTCGAGGACAGAAAAGAGGCGGGAGGATGAGACCCTGATACTGACAGTTTGCAGAGAACGATTTACGAGAACAGAAAATTCTGAATCTACACACTTTTAAATGCTTTTCTACGAAAATCAAGGCCGGTTGGACTTTCAAAGTATTTCGGAATAGCGCTGACACTGTTTGAAACGTTTTCGAAATAAGCGTGTTCGAATTGAGATTATGAGGTTTATTACAGTCGAGTCTGTTTATTCACAACATCCCGGGAACATGGAAAAAGTTGTTATTAAAAATACTTGCAAATATCTAATGACTTTCATATAGAAAATGCAATATCCGGTTGTTTAGCAACAGTTCTAAATTAATGAAATTTGCAGTTATGCAGACTGTGATCAGATGGAGTCAACAATACAATAATCATAGGTACAAGAACCACCATAATACTGCCATACTCAAGAGGAAAATAACACAATATTACCACGAATCTACAAGAAATAATGACTAAATTTGCAACAAAAACAAAAAAAAATTTAAACGGGTATAGAACTACATTTGGCGTTGTCGACTAAGTGCTCACTGACAAACATGTGACACAGGCCGACAACATAATCATACTTTTGACACGTCGATCCTGGCGACACATGGAACAAAGACTGTCAAAATTATGACACACACAAAGACCTGTGTGAGAGCTGGTCGAGAAGGACTAGAAATAATGGGCCAGGTGGTTTTTAGGTATCGACATATTCGATATTTATTTCCACATTCTCGATAATCAGCACTTTCGCTATCGATATCAAAGCTCTAGTCCCGGAATCTCGATGCCATTTCGACCTCCCACTCTGGTGATACTGCTGAAGTAAAAAGTTTATTTAAATTTCCTGATTCCTCAGTAGATTCAGGGTTGAAAAACTACTAGCATCATATATACAAGCGGTGGACAAACATGATTTTGACAAAACTCTAAAAGTCTACAAGCCTAAATTGTATACATATAAGCATCTATGCCTCTATTTTGTAATGTCTACCCTTACGCTAGGGTGACCTCGTATCAAAACTGCATCCAACATAATTCATCCAAAAAACAAAAAAAAAATCAGTCTGAGTATCCAACAGATATCAAGCTTGTGAAACAACAGATGCCGTCAATTCACGGGCAAAAAAACCTCCAAAAAACTTCTTTCACCTAGTATAGTTGTTTAGTGGGCTTGGACTTTCTGAAGGAATACATTAAAAAGTACCGTATACCTAAAAGGTTGTAGATCATAATACTGACATGTATCATTCATTTTGTAATATTATTTGCCGGAAGGTATTAGCCACAAAGGTCAACGAACCATGTCAAGGCTGTTCTGGGGGATTTCAAACAGCAAAACGATTTGTGTCAGTAGACTGATTCTACTACATATATTTATAAGGCCTGCTTTATAATAAATATCGTATTTAAAACAGAATTGATACTTGGAATATGAAGAATGAGCATCACGATACTTTAAAAAAAAAAAATCAGACATTCGCCCGCCACTAAGAGCAGAAGTTCTCGACAATAGTGTCAACTCCATCTCTCAATAACTGCCATCATTAAACTGCTTCAACGGCGGATGCATAGGTAAGCGCGACATGCAGTGAGAGTGGGATGGAGGAAATAGAGGTAAAAATTATCGCCTTTGTTGGAAGTCTGTGAACTTTGTACGGATAAGGCCGATGGGTTAATTATAAATGGAGTGCCACAAAAAACATCGTAAGTCTATATGAATCTTGTAACGATTATACGATGTTTTGTCGTTTCACGGCAGATATGGTGTGCTCTTTGGTGTGAGTTCAGGTATTTTGTGACGATGTCATTTCGTTACAAGAACCAAGCGCAGAAGAGATTTTGTGTTTCCCCAGAGGAAAATGGTTTTAGTTAACAGAAACAGTAGAAGCTAGCGACTTCTCCCAGTTCCTAAACAAGAGTTTAGTAGCTGGTTCACAGTGTTTGAGTTTGTGGGAATCTCTTGTAACATAATATGAAGCTTTGTAGGATGCTTAAGACATGATGATCCGTCATTGTCCAAAAAGNCACACACACACACACACACACACACACACACACACACACACACACACACACACACACACACACACACACACACACACACAAAATAAAAAAAAACAAAAACCAAAGCAGCCCAAGATTCATCTACCGAAACGGTGAACTACTGGCTCTATTGTTTTCGTGTAAATGTCCATGTCTACACTTCAGAGGTTCAGACAGAAATCTAGCTAATCTGACAATCTGTATTTCTCTTATCCGTCCATTTTCCCGAGTCTGTATTCAGGCACAAAAACTAAGGGAGTCCTCTACTACAGCATAATTATTATTTTTAGAGTGCCCCCCTCCCCAATCCCCCTTCCTGCCCGCAATGTTATTATCAAAGCAGTTTTACCCAGGTCTCAATGAGTTTTGACCACCTGCTGGATAGCCCTGGTGCCGAGTCTGGTGTGTTTGTCTGTTCATTATCACTGTTTGTAAAGAGCATGTGAACCGTAGTACAGTATATAATATCACAGTGATCTGACCGATCATTGACAGTCTTTCAAAACTCTGGGACAATTGCCAGAATAGAACCGTATACAGTCTGGCGCTAATACTTGGCCACTTTGACAGCGGCGCCATCCCATTTTCATGAACACAAGTGTTAGTGCTAGTTAGCACAAATATGAATCGCTATTCAACGTGGCAGTCTTCAAGTTTTGCCGTTTTCAAACCTCATAAATACGAATAATAAATCATGGATTGGTTCCTGATTTTCGTAGCTCGTAACGTTCTTCACACCTCGATACTTGAGAACTTTTGACATAAACTCATGGTGATCACTACTCTTCTCGAACAACTGTATCTCAAACTTCAGTCATTGTTTCACCTGCAAATTTCACATATGTTCTTATGAAACAGTTATGTATATCGTTGCAAAGGAGTATTCATATATTAACGTCTTAATAAAAAGTCACTCAGAATTAAAGGGGGAAAAAAAAGAGTCTCTCAAAGAGAATAAGAGATACGGTGCGAATTAAACATAGAAAATAAAATGCTTCTGTAAGGATATGCCTTAATGAATCTTAGATGCATGTGTAAAATCTGGTGGATGAATAAAACCGTATTCTGAGATACAGTTTTCCTCATATCATCACCCGCAACATGAAAAAAAAAATGCATGATTTTGTACTTCGATCCGTAATTTTGCATGTAAAAATTAATGAATTAAAAAAAGACGATGCGCACCACAGAATTATCTACAGGGAAAGAGTAGTGGATCCCGATAAGTCAGATCCGAACTTGCGCGGCCATGTGGTTTGTTAGCCGCACTCAGAAACTGAAGACTGTGAAGTCTGAGTTAGTGTGTTTAACTTGCAGATTGGGCGGTCCACGTTGTAATGTCCTTAGAAAGACACTTCACTTTCATTTCCTCACTCGACTCAGTGGTAAATGAGTGCCTGGTTTTAGAACTNTGGCTTTAGTGCTTGGGAGGGGGGGCAGGGCGCTGCACCGCTGGGGACCAGGGCGCTGCACCGCCGGCGACCGGCAATGACTTTGTTATGTATGTCATTTGTATTATTATGTATTTACATGTATGGTGTGTATTGTTCTGTGTCTGTATTATGAATGAGATGTATAAAAGTGTATAGCAGTGCAAAACCAATTTCCCAACGGGGTAAACAGAAGTCGTATTTTTGTAGTTTTGTTTTTTTTTTGTTAGCCAGAAAGTAAAGACGGTCGATTTTACTCCTATGATTTCTTAATTTTTCTCCAGGTACAGTTTCTGCAGCAACACTGGGGCTGCAGATCCGACAATAATTGCGTTCTATGGGAGAGAAAATACAATCGAAACATGAACTTTCTTCTTTGTACCAGCCTTGTACACGAGGCTTTCTGTCATACGGGTGCTCATTAGTACAGACCTTTGGGAACATAATACCTTGGTTTAGTACAATATTGCAAAAGCAACCCTCAAGACATTTTTCTAAGCCATCCCCCTTGCGATCCCCGCATTGTACTAACGGGCGTATGAAGTACCAAATTTTCGCCTGCAGGTGCACAGGTGGCCATGAGAAGGTAACTCTTAATTGCAAAGTTGCCATCGTGGTTAGTTTTCCGATTTCACCGTGCTAGTTATCACATCTTGTCCCCCGGGCAACGTCGTAAGAGTCGAGTGATGACGTTTCAAGTATGGCGGCCGTCATTGTGACGTCACTTGAATGAATGGTGCGCAATGATCCTTCAATACTTCAGGTCCCAAAGTCTTCCCCTTGTACACACACATACCTAGCGGGCGGGCTGTTTGAGAGTTAGGTTGTTGCGAAAAGTACAACAATACCATCAACAGCAGGTCGTTAGACTGTATTTTCTTTATGTCAGGCTGACGTAAAACTGACGTTGCAGATGTTTCGCACAGCTGCTGATGTGTTGGATGTCAGCAATCAACAAGCTTTTGTGTGATTCAGGAGTCAGCGTTTCTAATCTGGAATGACTCAAAATATTGTTGTATTTGAAGTTCATAGTGATGCTGTAACAGTTCTAGTTGTTGCTGCTGCTGCTGGTATTGACAGTGATTGTAGTGGTAGCACTCAAAAATTGTAGTGGTAGTAGTCAAAGACTTGGAAACTTGTCTGAAGATTTATGCGTTAGACCGTTTCATTTTACCTTGTCCCTACAGGTAACAACAATCCGAAGATTTCCTGTCAGAGAGGAATTCGGACGAATCTTTAGATTTCAGCCCAGGAGACGGTCCATATGCAGACTCATACAAAATTACACGTGCTCGACTCAGAGCGCCCGTTTCAACATCCATCGTCTAGTCGTTGTATTAACTCAACTGATTTTATTATTGTTACTATTATTATTATCATTATTATTATTGTTATCATTATTATAATTACAATTATTATTATTATTATTAGTATAAAGTCTCGCGCCCTGGCAAATGTCCGTTCACGCAATATCACACTGTTGTTAGCCTATCAGGCCAAATCATTCAATTACTTTCTCAACTTCCTAGGGTGTGTGCAATGCCACTACCAGTTACAGGCACAGCTAACTAGCATTCTGACATTATCTTTCACTACCTGAGGTCTCCACCTTTAACTAAGTACATCTCAATAATACCAATATTTAAACATTGCCAAGGCACGGAGGAGGTATAGCATATTATCTCTGTAGTGTAACGGCAAGAGAATCCTGGAAACTTATCGGAGTGCTTTCAAACACTGCTTTAATCCACTATATAGTCAAGAAATCACTAAATCACTAAATTGCAAAATCTCCTTCCATTCCATCCCAGGAAATCTGTTCAGCCCCCTCCCCCCCCCAAATCTCCTCCCCAACTTCCTCATCAGGACGGGCCCTGCATGACACAACGGGGCCGTCACTAGACAATGGACGCCGGCCGTGTGTAAACACAGGGGGAGGAGAAGTGTGTGCAAGCTGTGTTGACAGTGTACTCACACATTCTCCCTGTGTCTTTTTTTATTCTCCTGTCGCCGACACACGTTCTGCTAGTGGTGGCTCGATACCTGCATTTTTAGGTATCGCAGCTTTCATAGTTTAAGTATGAACAATACCGATCCTTTTTTGGTTCTTTATTTTGAAATTAAATATTCGATCTTTTAGAATATGTTTCAACGTTTCTTAAATCTTTTGAAACTTCTGACACCTATGGCAACTTGGTAAGACAAGCTGTCGCTGCTATCATCGAAAGTATCGAAATGGTATCGAAACTCAGAAGGTTGATAAAATACTTCAAGTATCGATACTCATAACGATATTGCCCGAGACTACTTTTTGCCTCCGCGTGCACAATGGCCCCCCCGTATATAACAAGCCTCTGTCGCCTGATCAAAAGAGCACACTAATGCCCTATTTACCTTGAGCACAAAACACACAGCGCGAAATTTACCAACCGTGGAAGAAGGCGGTTATGTAAGAAGGTTTGAGGAAACATAAAAAAAGTGTGATTTTCAACACGGGCCTAGTCTAGACCGTACCGAACTAAACGGCTCGTCATTGGCTTAATTATCTATTTACTTTATCTTCTCAAATTTACGCCATTAACGAGCAAAGGAAAAGGCACCTTACACAAGTTATTACGGACATTTCGACAGCTGTACTCAAGACACGCGAGCAGTGGCGGGTCTGGTGTAGGAATGGACATGAGGAGCATATACCCAGGACCCCTTGCTTGTAGGGGACCCCACACCGGAGCATGAGAAAAATATAATGGAGATAAGATGAGGGAAGAGAAGCGAGTGAGAGAGAGAAGGGAGAGAGAGAGAGAGGAGGGGGAAAGGAAGTGATGGCAGTTGGGAGGAGTGAAGGAGTGAGAGAGGGAGAGGCAGGAGAGAGAGAGGGAGTGGGGGAGGGGGAGAGACAGGGAGGGGAAGAATGAGAAAGAGAGAAAGAGAGGGAGAGAAAGGTGAGAGGAAGGAGAGAGAGAGAGAGAGAGAGAGAGAGGAA
>JAWQUT010000559.1:46085-103531 GCA_033807755.1 Ellobium chinense | reverse complement strand
ACCCATTCTTCCCACACACCCCGCTACACGTGTCGCAGACTTGTTTATTTACCTACCTCTTTCCCTCCTCCTCCTTCTCCTCCCCTCGCAAAAACACACTCCGCATTTTTGTTCCCCGCTTATCACAATGTTTGCTCGGAGGCAAGCAGGGGGCGCAACCCGCCATGTTTTCTTTTCCGTACTAAGCGTTACTTCCCCCTAGTTTTGACAAGATGGCGCCAAATTGCTTCGCGGATTAACCTCGTCTCGGATTTCAGCCGAAAACAGCCGACACCAAGATGGAGGAGATACTTCCAGAGAGAGACTTCTACGGTTGGAATGTTCCTGATGGACCATAGCGCGCATGGAGACGCTTCCATTCTGGCACAGGACTAGACTAGTAACGGCAGACAACGAGACAACTGTTTTTAAGAATGGAAATGGATGAAATGGCCGCCGACGTGGTGGGGGACGGGAAAGGAAAGGAAATGATGAACAGATGCGTCGACACTTTGTATGTCTGCTGACATGTTTTTTCACTTCCTAGGGTGGTCACAGAGAAAATGGCGCGAGACACACACACACACACACACACACACACACACACACACAGAGAGAGAGAGAGAGACAGAGAGAAAGAAAGAGAGAGGTAGAGAGAGGGGGCAGACAGAGACAGACAGACAGACAGAGACAGAGACTGGGAAGAGCAAACAGAGACGTAAGAGAGAAAAGGAGAGGGAGACAGAATTATAATAACAAGACATATTAAGGAATACAGTAGAATCTTTGTACATAATGAGTTATATTGAAGTCACCTCAATAATGAAATGACAGAATAAGTATGAATCCCTGCATGTAAAATTCCATTCGTGCTTAATACCAAGCTGTACTTATTTAATGAGTATTTAATCCAACTGTAAATTCCACTATAGATACACTAAATATGCAACATTATGATCAATCGACACCAGACCCAAATCCTTAGCAAAGCAGAATTTCACAACCTCAAACTTCATCTGCTCGAATTCCTGGCCTTCACGTTGCTGAGCTGGAGTCCCTTGCTCTTTAATATTCTTTTTCATTAAACTGACACTACCCCCCCCCNNNNCCGCAAAAAAAAAAATCAACAAAAACAAAATAACCAACAAAAAATCCAGAAATTGAATATATCACAAACGTGGATGTCTGAGCTCAGGGTTCGCACTGGATTTGCTCACTCTGTGTGGGCGCAAGCAACCACACTTTAAAAAAAACCAAAAACGCAGCACACAAGCATGTCTACGTAAGCACATTTTGGAAATCAAGAAACAAATGTAAAGACCAGGCAAGACAGACAAACAAACAAACAAACAAACAAACAAACAAGACAAGGTCAGCTGATAAGAAAAAGGGGCATGAAGTACATGTAGTTTGAACTGACCAGTTAATATAGGTCTAACTCGCCACCATTATCAAGTAGTATCAAATGCATGCTATTTTCACTGTATTTGCCATCGTATAGGTTCGTTGATGATAACTATGATGAAAGCCTTATGTTTCTGAAAGCAGGCAATACTCTACTTATGCCAACGTGTGGCTGTTAAAAAACACGCTTAGACAAAATGAAAAGGCGTATATAATTATGTATACTGTCTATGTGAGTGGGAATCCTGTGAACTCGTCTCCTGAAGTTCGACCTCGTGATTTTCTACTACATTTCAGTACTTACACGCCGCCCTCATAATGCCGAAGTCGGGAATGAGCGGTCACATAAGCCGATGCTCACACAAAGGTGGTTAAGAAGATAAACGGAGAGAGAAAATGGAAGAAGACAAGAAAATAATGTGGTGGGAATCGAACCCGCGACCTCTGGGTCGACACCCACCGCCTCGCCGAATCAGGTAGATACACAGCCACGCCACGACTTCTTAAAAGTAGCTTAGTGGCCGGGGTCTCATAAAGCCACATCCCAAACTCCGCTTCACAAAACAAATGCCTTCTGTCGATCTTTCAAAACCGAAAATGCCGCGTCTAGTTTCTTAGCATAGCTCTTGCCGATGGTTTCAAAAATACCCGGCGACACAAAACAGAACAAAAAAAATATATAATTGTGAGAGAATTCGGCAGGCTGGGCACATGTGCAAATCCGCAAATAATGTCGCTATTTCGATTCCCGATTATTTAGCCAATCAGAGATCTTGATGACCATCGTAGCCTCGATCTGAATGGCGCGATGGCTGTTCACGTGACAGCTTGTCAAAGGGGAGAGAATGCTCGGGTAACGAGGTCGTCATTTTCTCCCTTTAAAGATGTCATTGGGAACAGTGTCAGGATTGTGGCAGGGTCTGTTTAAAGACTGCAGCTGTGCAGAAATGCTGCAGATGGTGGTCAGCCTGTATAGCTACCTCTGTTCCTACTTTCCCAAGGTAGGGGCGACTAGTGTTAGGAGTTTCAAGGCCCCTCCACCTCAATCCAGTCTTTACGAAGATAATATTTCATTCTGATAATAATAATGTGGTTTATAAGTCTCGTATCCAGGATAATGCTCGTTCAAACGACTTCACATTATCATTACCCCAGCAGATGCTCACTCAAAGACTTTCTGCAACCATTTACAGGCGCTGATCACTAGCATCATGACAGTATCTTCACTGCCTATAGCCAGGTAGCCATTTTACAGACGAGTGACTTAGCAAAATGCGAATAAAATGCTTCCCTATGACACCTGCAACACGACCAGGGGTTGGGAATCGAACCCATGGCCTTCAAATCTTAAGTCCAACGCCGCAACTGTTTCACCATGCTGCTTCACATGAAAGAAGTATGCTGCTTCTGATCCACTGTCCCTTTGAAACGATGCTCTAGGGCTCATTTTGTTCCACCCCAGGGCTTCGCCCGACAGTACAGCTGGCAAGGATGTAGAAATGGATCTTCTTTGCTTCTGCCCCTGGAGATGCATGAACTGGCCCCTGTTCTGTGTGATTGTGAAAGTGTGTCTATATACGCGCTGGGTGATGATAGATTATACTGTTGCACTGTAGTACACCTTGGTGCCTTTAGATGAGACAATGTTTTATATATATATATCACCAGCGCATTTTTAAAAATCCTCTAGTCATCTACTAGTTTCAAAACCACGAACACGAACTGATGCTTTTCATAAGGTGCCACACTGAGTACTGAGTTCACTGAGTACAGGAACACCTCTTGCTCTCAGCCATCTGTGAAACATCTGAACCTTTTTTTTAATTTTAAAATCCCTCCTACAGGTGGTGTGTTATCATATAACATGCGAATTTTAAACTTAGTGTTTTCTCGCAAGATAACATAAGCGGACACCCAACATCACACCAATCAACACCTGATTACTCAGAGCAAATGCATGTTTAATGTAGCAAACTGTTTTAATATAAAGCAACATTTTTTGCATAACAAAACTGAAGGATGTCTTCCTTTAAACTGCGAACTTTGTGGCTCCTCTATTATCCTTGCCCTAACTTACGTAGATAGGAGTTAAGAAACTGGAGATTGCAGGTTCAAATCCCTCCCGAGACAAGCGAAAAAAAAAACCAAACCAGCAGAAGGACACCTGTGAGTCATGACCCAAGTGTGGCCCAGCCCCTTTAAAGCATTAGGAAGTCAAAAAGCCGAAAACATTTTGATAGACGGGGGAATCTTCCTCTGAGGATTTTCTGCTGCAACGCCTTCCGAGTGCGAGTTTCCTGTATCTATTTTGGGAATGAATATGCAGAGGATATTCGAGTTCGAAGTCAATAGATCATTCTGTAAGGGTTCAAAGATCACACCTCGTTAACGATGACCTAACAATAGCAATAAAGCTATTGTTTCATAAATCGGTCAAGTCATATTTCAAGTTTATGATAAGTTATGACATGAGCTTTGCTCTTTGAAACATCGTCCGCAATGATCTCTTTGTGACAGAATCGGACTTCCTCACCAAACCTCCCCCCCCCCCCCCNAACTCCTACCTCCATCTCCCAAAACTGACACCCTCAGGGCTTAAGAGTATAAATGGACTCGTTCTGAATCTCGGGACATGACACTCTTGACATTTTCGTGAAGATGTACTCAAGGTCTATACTACTGTCATCCAATATCATCGCTTCTGGTCATCATTCACTGACACGGCCAACAGTTTCTTAAATACACTCGACAAAACTCCACCTTTCCATCTTTCCCTGAGATTTCACCAGCATTTTTTTTTTGTTATCCTTGACTCACGATGGCAGCATCTCTCAAGTGGTCAGTGTGGCTATGTGGCTTGTCAGCTGTTCCGACGATCCAAAGACGGACAACTTAATTCGGGCAAAGCCTGGCCTAATTGTTACGGCGTTGGACTCAAGATCTAAAGGTCCTGAGTTCGGTTCCCGACCATGGTCATGTTGTAAGTGCCTTGGGAAAGCATTTCATTCACATTTTCCTCAGTCCACCTGTCTGTAAAATGGGTACCTGGCTATAGGCAGTGGAAGATATTTTCAGAATGCTAGTGATCAGCGCCTAAAAATGGCAGCGGCGCTGTATGCTTCCCAGGGAGTCGAAAACGTCCTAGAGTGATCAGGCCTGCGGGGGGTAATAATAGTGTGAAGTCGCATGAGCGGGCATTAGCCTGGATATGAGACTTATAACCCGCATTATTATTATTATTATTAAATTACGATGCAGTGATCTGGGGAAAGATACTTCACTCTGATTAATCAGACTCTCAAGTGTGAATGGACATCTGAGATGGGTGGGTTGGGGAATGGGAGTGGTGGGACGCTGCTTTGCGGCGACCAAAAAGACTATTAAATTTCGGTTGCAATATTGTGATATATTATATGTATGATGTGTATATCTATTATGTAAATTGACAAATTTTAATGTGAAAATCTGTGCTGGATGACCTTGTTTCTTTGTGTGGGAAGGGGATTTATCCGGAATAGATATTCACATAGTCTTGAGCACGTCTATCAAGTTTGTCAAGACATCCCGAAATGGCGAGGAAGGAAACGTAAGACATGACTGTATCGTCGGCCTCAGGTGGCCTTTATGGTCCAAGGGGATTTAAATGAGCTCTTCTACGCATGAAAGAAGGGAATGAGATTGTCAGTCGCGACATTCGCGAGGGGCAACATTCGGGGCATGTCCTTTTTGCTGATCATAGTAACAAACGGCAATAAATGCTTGCCTATTGCCAGTCGAGTGCATAACAATGCAACCCACAACTTCCAAACCGGCCAAATTCCTCGACAGGTCTGATCACAGCAAGATTTCCTCAGGAAGTGCAATACATTTGCGTGTGAATGTGAATTAATTTTTTTTTTTTTTTAATAACAAATCATAGATTTGCTTATAAACACGAATTTATTTAGTTAGTTGATATAATAGCATAATATGAGTGAGGTGTAAAGCAAAATACGCCACTGTAAACTAGGTTCCCCCACGTGGTGAATAAAAGGGTCTCGTTTCAATTACATCACATTTTATTTCGACGGTATTATTTCTTGACTTACAACTTTCTTGCATATAACTCAGCCCCCGCGGTCATCCCAAATTGACAGAAGCCAGACCCGCCGTGCACGCAGCAGGCCCGCTAGGTAAATGCACCGCTGTGTGTGTCATGCCTGCATGAGTGCAATGTGCAGTTTGTCATGTACTCACCACCGCTATCAGAGTCGGCGCAGCTATGTGTGGCAAATGGATGGACGCTGAAATAAAGCTACTCATCGCCCATCATCCGATAGATTGCTCTTTCCTTTCTTTTTCTCACTTTCTCTTCTTCCTCCTTCTTTCTTAGATTCTATATTTCTTGCTTCTTACTCTCTCTTTCTCTCCTTTCTTTTTATTTTTTTCAAATTTTTTTCAATTACCCTCTCTCAATCTCGCCTTTTTTTGCGTCTTTTTTCTTTCTCCTATCTGAAATTCTGACTTTCCTATCCTCGTTTAGTCACTTTTATTCTGCTGTCTTTCTATCGTATGTCTTTCCCTCATTTCATTCTTTCTTGACGTGTACTTTCACTTTTCTTTCGTTTACCATGTTTTCTTACTCTCTGTCAGTTTCCTGGTTCCCATCTCATTCTCTTTCTTTCTGTCTTTCTGTCTTTCTTTCTTTCTTTCTTTCTTTCTTTCTTTCTTCCCTTCTTTCTTTTCTTTCTTTCTTTTCTTTCTTTTTTTCTTTCTTTCCCACCTGCTCTTAATTTCGTACCCCCCATATTTTACTTCCCTTTCTCTTAACACCCAATCGTCGTTTCGTGTCTTTTTGACATCTCTCCCCCCACACCTTTCCCCTCTCCCCCGACCCTCCTAGCCCCCCTCCCTTTTTTTTTCTTCTCCTTGAGCCCTGTCACCCTTCTCGCCACCCAGCTTGCTAAGAAGGAGAAAGTTCCCAAGTAAGACCAGATAAAAATCCCTCAAGTCTAAAATGTCTTCTTCGTTTTAGGTTTAACTCTGTCCCCCAAACCTCTTCTCTAAACTCCCAAGAGACGGATGCTTTCTCTCTTTCTCTCTTTCTTTCTTACCTTCTTTCTTTCTTTCTTTCTTTTTTTCTCTCCTTCTTCCTTCCTTTCTTTCTTTCTTTCTTTCGATCCTTCCCTTGTCTCTTGTACGTCTTCATTCTTTCTTCTTTACACTCTTTGTTTCTTTTCATTAGTGCTTTTGTTCCTTTCCATTTCTTTCTTTCTTTCTTCATTTTTCGTCCTTTGTTCTCATTATTCTTTTCTCTAGCGCTTGTTATTTGTCGTTTCTTTCTTTTCATCTCACTTCGTCAGTCATTCCTGATCCACAGTGTGCTTTTTTTCTTCTTCTCTTTCCCTCGCTCACTCCATTCTTCTCTCTCTCTCTTCTCTTTCTCACTATATCCCTCCCTTCATCAGTCTCAGCCATGCGTTTTCACACCCAATGCGTGTTCCTGCCTTGCCCACTTCTTCTCTCCTTCCTCTCTCTCTCTCTCTCTGTCTGTCTCTCTCTCTCTCCCTCATATCTTAATCACGCAACACATCAGCCACTCCACACCCCCCTTAGTGTCTTTCCCTCTCTCTTTCACTCCCATTCTTTCTTTCTCTCCCTATCCCTCCTCCCCTCACCTATCTCAAGCAGGCATCCCATCCGCCACTCCACACCCCTCGTGTGTCTCATCTCCCCCGCCCATAAGACTAATGGCTTCGATAATTAGAGCGATGACGGAGAAGTGCATTATCACTAATAGTGGCCACACGGCACAACCTTGCGATAAGAAGACCAGATACAGACAGATTTCCGGATAAGCCGAACGGATGCGCGGATACCGGAGAGATTCTTTTAATAACAGGCAGATCTATAGGGACTGTGTATGTCTGTAGACAACAATGGTTGAAATAGAGTGTAGAGGGTTAGCAAATGATACAAAGTGTGAACAAAAAAATGGACCGCATTGCAATTATGTAAGTAAGATGTTGTCGGTGAGATATTCGGATAAAAGAGGAATTCGATCCATTAGATGAGAGACTGATACACACACACACACACACACGCACGCACGCACGCACAAATGGACACTCACGGAAAGGGGGGGAGGGGCGGTTTTTTCATAGCCAGAGAGACAGCGAGAGAGAGAAAGAGAGAGAGAGGGGGGGAGGGAGAGAAAGGCAGAAATAAAGAGAAGGAAAGAAAGAACAGAATACTTTACAACATGATCACCCCTACCACCAGCAGCAATAATACCAACTTCCCCAGCAACAGTATTACGTTGTAATGAAAAAAGTGTGGAGGAAAGGGGGGGAGCGGGATTTTATTTTTAGGGTGGAGGGAGAGAATGAGAGAGAGAGAGAGAGAGAGAGAGAGAGAGAGAGAGAGAGAGAGAGAGTGAGAAACAGAAGTAGAGGAGACAGAAATTAAAAAGGAGAGGAGCAAAGGAAATATGACAGCAATAAAGATGAAAGAGAGAAAGAAAGCAAAAAAAGAAAACTCATATTCGACAACGACAACCACAACAAAAACAACATTACCATCATCAACAACAACAACAAAACGAACAGCTACAACAACATCCAACACACCACCAGCAACAACAACATCACCACCAACAACAACAGCAATTTTAACAGTAGCATTAACAAGATCCATGCACCCAGGAACACCATTATTGCCTAGTAATAGCTTCGCCACATACCACCCTCTTCTTCCGATCCTGAAAATCCCCCCTTTTCAATGTCTTTTTATACCGATTACAATCAGGTTTCCGTTTATAAGCCGAGATCTGTCAGCGCGCTTGTCAGGACAAAATATTGTGCATGTAACCAGACCCTTAACCTGATAAATTTAGACTCGACGCGCAGGCAGATGAAGTTTGAGATACTACTGTGTGGCAGAATATGTACATAATGTATTTATAGCTTGACAGTTTTCGGGCCAGGTTACGGTGGCTTTATATCTGTGCAAATCATTACGATGTGGAGGGAGTTCTTGGCTGTTGGGGGTCAAAATGGCTTGTGGCAGCGGAGGGCAGAGCGAAGGGAGGATGAGTTGAGGTGTGGGAGGAGGGTGGGGGAGGGGGTAGAGCTAGAGACGCTCGGGATAGCTGGCCAAAGTGTTTGAAGGGAGATGAAGATGAATGTGGAAGAGCATATCAATATAAATGATAGTCGTGGCTGGGAGGAAGAGTGTTTGTTTCTTGGTGGGAGTTGTCTCAGGTTCGAGTCTTGCTAGCAGGAGGCTTTTCCTTATGTGTTTTTCACACGTCTTCAATTAGTACACACGTCCTCAATCAAAATAAAGTCTTAAGTCAGGATTTGTTCTATGTCACTGTAAGCCTTTGGTTACATTAAGATCTATATCAATATGTCCTTGCCACAATACACTTTAACGGTATATTATGTGTTACTTCTGAATGCGTTTTAAGTCTGTGTAACACTGTAAATCTTAAGTCAGAGGACGTGCAAGTTTGTAAATGCCTTATAAAGTCAGTATATTAATTAAGTCAGTATAATTATTATTGTCTTGAGAAGGTATATCAGCATTATTACGTCTTATATTAATTTTATATGCCTTAAGTCAGGATATGTCCCAAGTCAGAGGAAGTCTTAAGTCAGATCTTGAGTGACTGTATGTCGTGACTCAGTAAACATTTCTAACTCAGCATAAATCTGATGTCAATTTACGTGTTCTTTAATCAATAGAAGGTGACCACATTTACAGCCGAAAGAATTCCAACCAGTAAAAACATCAAGTTTACTCTCGTTATTATTATCTTTATTATTACTCATGCGTTTACATTACGACGTGCGAGACTGGGTTAGAAATACTCCTGGCGAATGGCAACACTCCCCTGTCCAAAACGATTCTCCTGTTAATTCTAGTCTCAAATATCCTGCGTAGCCCATAAGTTGCTATCAAAGGTCAGCCAAGGAGCAATGTTAGCTTGTTCGCGCATGTGTGCGCGCCTGCGCCAGGGCCAGCCGCCTCCAAAAGCCCTGGAATCGACCAAAATAAATGTGGCGTACATTCTTATCAATGTCACTGGGAAGAAATTGGCCAAATTGGCATTAATTACAGGTTTGGCCGTACATCTTCAAGACAATCTGGCACATGTCTTGATTCAGGGGAGGTAATGAGGACGGAAAATGCATCTGAGACGGCTACACTTGTCTTCCTTATCGCCGCTGATTATTTTAGGAGATGCTGTTTCTTTCTTCCTTTCCTCCTTCTATCGTCTATTCTTTATCTCATTCTTCAGACCCGCCCCTTCTTCTTGATTTTATCTTCTTTTTCATCCTTTTCTGAGGCGATTGGTGAAAACAGAGGCTCAATATTGCTGCTTCGGCTTCACAATCCATGCAGTTTATCAATGACAAAATATTTTCGTCCTGTTCTCCGTCGTTCTTAAATTTATTTTGTATTCTCAGGCTCCCATGGTCTGCCTGTCCTTCGTTCTGTCCATTTTTTTCATTCATCCTTCCCGTCCATCTTTCCTTCCCTACCTTCCCATCCATCCATCCATCCACGTTCCAACTCTAGTAATGTATCAATTTTAACCCTCCCTCCAAGCATTTGTCCTCCCCATCCATTCCTTCATCCATTTAACCATCCATCCATCCATGGCTCCATCTCTGTTAATGCACCACCATTAACCCTACCCCCAAGGCATTATGTACACAGTTTACACTCAGGACAATACAATGCACTAACAAATACACCCCCAAGAAACGGAGCAAAAACAATACGGTAGAAAAACTTAAAGCCGCGCCATCCGATCGCTCGTCACCGTCGGAAGGAAAGCCCCGCCTACAATTGCCGTGGGCATCTGCCATCTGCCTCAGCTGATTTGCTTTCATATTTTAAATACCAGACGATCAGACGATGCTATATCAGTAATTTTCCTTTACAAATCATTTGGAAGGACAACAAACTGTAAAATCTGTAAAATTTCTATGCAATTTGAAAAAAAGTTTTACTCGTTAAATCCGTGGGCAAATAAAAAAGCGCTGCCTGATGTGAACCATCGCTACTGAAATCAGATTAGTGAAGAGATCCATTTCCTTCTCCCCTTTGGTTTTATTTAGTGGGCTCTAGAGGGGTTGCTCTATTGTGAACATGTGTGAAGTTAGTAGTAGTTGTGCTTAAAGTGTCCATGTGCTGTCCCGTTGCATACTATGTTTTTCCCCTTGTACCACGTCTGTGGTCTAGACTTACTCCTAATAAACTTGTTAAACTTTTAACTCTATTCCAACAGAGGTATCCTATCTTGCTTCTTCCTCTCCTTCAGTACCCCAGACGGGCCTTTAAAGAAAATTTCCCCGCAGGCTTGTCCTTAAAGGGAAGATGCAAGGCAAGCACCACCCGGCCAGCTAGCACCTAAGGGAAATAAATCGAGCTGGCAACTAGAGCCGACAAGACGGTCTGCGTGTCAGGTGTTGGGGCGGCCAAGAGAGATAGTGGGCCCATGCTCTGGCGATAGAAGCACCCAATGTTTAGATAGGACTGGCTGATTCCGAAGGCGGAAAAATCTACAGTTGTACATAGTTTAAGTTCTGCTTCCTGCGATAACAGCAGCAGTTAACCCGAGGGCGACGTTAACACCAGATTCTTTTTCTAATTTTTTTTTTTTGGGGGGTATAATTTTGTTCTCCTTCTTCTTCGTCTTCTTCTTCTTTTTATATTTTGTGTGTATATGTTGTGTGCGTGTCTGCGTGTGAAAGTGTTGACGCGTGCAGTGCAACATAGGCGGTAAGACAAAAACATGGGCATTTTTTTTTGTTTTTGTGGCGTGGCGAATTAGGGTGGGGTAGATTATGTGTGATTTCGTGCGTGTGCATGATGGTGCGAATGTGTGCGTGAAACTGAGATTTTGGGAACATGTGCGAAGAAGGAAATGAGGTGGGGTAGAATGTAACTCTGATGGGGTGCGTTCTTGGTTGGTGCGCACAGATCTCAGCAGGTGAAGACAGTGTGCTCACCTATTAGAAGTTTGTTACAAATGTGACATCTTTCGTGAGAACGAGAAGTAAAAATGGAGGCACCCATCTATGATTTCAAATTTGTTAGTGGAATGACTTATCAACGGCCCTGTGTCGGAGGAGGGTGTAGTAAGAATTAACGATGGTATGTATGCTGATGAATAAGGCAAAGACATAAGTATAGCAAACACCACTCGCAGGTCATAGCATTATTTTCTAGCTCTTCAGCGTCAGTCGCAGCCATCTTGGCTTGCCTAGAGACTGATATTCCCTTTGCTTACGATCGCCTATATAGTAAAAGGACCGCTCCTTTCGTGCACTGGCAGAGACCAAATAACGAAGTCCAGTATCATGAAAACCTGATATTACATACATCATTCGGATCAAGGTGACTTCTGATAATACATACATCTTTGGGACCAAACTGACTTTGGATAATACAAACACTCTCCAGGTCAAGCCCACTCCTGATAATACATACTGTACATCCTTCGGACCAAGCTATTAAGAGTGTGTTATGAGGAGTTTCGTGTTATCCAAACTATTCTTCATATCATATAAAGCAGTTAGGACTGTTTAATGTGAGTGTCGTAAGCGTGGGATTGTGTTAAGCGATGGTTGTGGTAACGTAGTTCCAGTGTAATTTCTCATACGCTGTCCAGTTCGTTTTAGCATTACCAGTAACAATCATAATCAAAAGGATTTTAAGTCTCGTTTTCAGCCAATGCAATGCCTTGATCCTGTGACGTCAGATTAGCCTAGCAGTTCAAATTACTCAATAACTTTCTGAATTCTCATACGAGCAAACAATGCCGCTGATCAAGAAGAGATCATGAGCTTTCACATGAATATCTTTCACTATCAACAGCCAGACAGACATTATTCAAATGAGAGGACCAAGAAAAAATCTCTACTGAAATGTTCTAGCGCTAAATTGACAGCAGTTCAAAGAGTGGCGAAGAAAGGAATCCACGACCGATTGATATTGTTTATGCAGCGCCGTAAACATTTGGCCACCATGTCGACATTCGCAGAAAAGTATTCGACAATCCACGTACAACCATGTGCTCACGATTTCCTACTAGCAGCAGTGCTCTAACTGCCTGTGTTAACTGTTAAATGCCGTGCACACTCAAAGATGAAATGTGAATAGTGTGATTTGCCCCTAATGTTTATGATATTAGTGTGCATGCATTATGTTTATGAATTCATCCTATCTCTTAATGCATACTTTCTATTTCACAAGCTAAACATTACGTGATGCGCGCGTGCGTGGTCCGCGCATGCGTTCTGTCAGACTCTGGGAGTGCCGTGAGATGGCGCGTCATTCAAGGGTAGATCTGGTGTTTACGGGGTCACAGGTCAAATAAGGGAGATAATCATGGCTGATAGGCAGCCATAAACACGCGCAGTTATGGCCGGTGAGTGGGTGCACGTGCTGTGACGTTGCAGGCCGAACAAAGTCTCTTCGGGTTTCGCGAGAAAAGTGTCATGTGACCAGTGACGTAGTACACATGTTATGCGATATATTCAAGGGCGATAAAACATGCAATCGTAAAGAGGAACATGATACATATCACGACGAACCGGTTGTAAAAATCTCACTGATAGACTACAGTGAATACTATTTTTAAGGAGCATTTTTTTCCTTTAATTTTTTTTTTTTGAAAAAGGCTGTTTTGGTGTGGGTGGGACAGAGTACACATGTATGCGATATATTCAAGGGCGATAAAGCATGCCGTCGTGGACAGGAACAAGATACATAAAACCACGAAATGGTTGTAAAAACTTTACTGATTTACTACACTGAATATACTTTTTCAGCCGACTTTTTTTTATTTGGGAGGGGGGCGGGTGGCAGGCATGGGAAAGAGTCTTTTGGGATTGGGGGGAGAGGGTAACTATTTTGAGCCTTCATTGCAGTATCGTCACGCTCATAAGATAACTGCCTAAGTCATTTTTTTTGCAATTTTGAGCAAAGAAGAAAAAACTGTTTGTTTTGATTACTGAACATTTGAATTCTAAAAATGCCAAAGTGTTATTCAGCAGTCAAGTAGTTTAAAATGCAGTTAGTAAATATCACCCATAACTCAATGATGCCATTGACTGAGATCCCTGCACCAATGGTAACAGCTTGTTCTTCAGCCAAAGATATGACTTAGGCAATTATCTTATGAGCGTGACGATATGTTTAAAACTTACCTCGTTATTGCGATAAAGATGAGTTAGGGTGTTAGGCAGAGAGATAGGAAACTTTCTTACCCGGGAAGCGAGGCAATAGGAGGTCTTAGAGGAAGATACCCCTATGTAACATATCACTACTATAAGCATTCGGCAAAGACAGTAGTTATGTAGAAATGGTTGTGATACGTGGAGCTGAGTGGCCTAGTGCTTACGGCGTTGGACTCAAGATCAAAAGGTCACTGGTTCGATTCCCAACCACGGTCGTGTAAGTAGGAAAGTATTTATATTCACATTTTCCTCAGTGTACCCGTCTATAAAATGGGTACCTGGCTTAGAGGTGATGATGAGATAGGGATTAGCTAGTTTGGGACTTCATTGTAATATTTTCAAAACTTCGCTGGTTTGGCGATAAAGGTGATTTAGGGTGGTAATTCATATCAAAACTACAATCGTTCAGCAGAGGCAGTAAGTATGAAGCAATGGTTATGATACATGGCACAGTGTGGCCTAATCGTTACGGCGTTGAACTCAAGACCAAAGAGTCGTGGGTTCGAGACCCGATCACGGTCATGTAGTAGGCGTCTTGAGGAAGCATTTCATTCACATTTTCCTCAGTCCATCCGTCTGTAAAATGGGTACCTGGCTATAGGTAGTGGAAGAATGGCAGATATTGTCAGAATGCTAGTGATCGGCGCCTGTAGAAGCAGCAGCACTGTATGCTTTCCAGGGAGCTGAGAAAGTCCTAGTGTGATCTGGCCTACTGAGGTAATAATAGTGTGAAGTAGCGTGAGCGGGCGTCAACCCGGATTCGAGACTCACAAACCAAGTTACTATCAAGTATTAGTGGATGGAAATAGTGTAATAGTAGCAGTGATGCCGGTACTAGTAGAAAACAAAAAGATGCAGTAACTGCAGTTGCTGCGGTGGTGGAGACGTAAGTTGTGGTGGTGGTCATTCTACTGGTGGTCGTAGTGGTGCTGGTGATGATTGCAGTGATGCCAGTAACACTATTATAGAAGAAAGACGTAGTTGTGGTGGTAGCGACTGAGGTTAGTGACAGCAATAGCAGTTGTAGTATACGTGATTGTACAAAGAAAATACTGCATTGGTGATGGTATTAGTGGATTTAGTATGATGGACATTACTCATAATGTTACCATAATCATATTGTAGGCTGTCATACACTTGACATCCTCCGTCGTTCCCCACGATTTAATTTCGTCTTCCCATCTCTCTGTCTTTTAATTGACTTTTATTCCTCTATCACCTGTCCTGAACTGACCTCTATCACCTTCCAGCCTTCCACGGCCTTAATCTCTTTTGCTCTTACTATCCCTCCTCAATCGGCTAGTAGATTTCTAGTCTCAATGGCATCATGCCATTCGCTCGTCTCAAGAATAGCAGCTTTAAGTTAAGTAAACGCCCTCTTGTTATGACAATAGTTATGTAAGCTATGAAAATAATAATGATGAAGATGAATAATAATAATAATAATAATAATAATATTAATAATAATGCTAAGGAGAAGAGCAATAAGAAGAAAATCATACATAGCTATGACTCCTTTCTCTCAATCTCTTCTTCCAACATTCCATGCCCTCCTAACTGTCCTCACCACCTGTCCTGCAATGACCTCATTCAACACCTTCCAACCTCCCACGACCTCGACGCGCTCCCCCAAATCCCCCCCCCTCCCCTCTGCCCTCACTTCACTCTTCCACTACCCTCTCTCTCCCTCGGCCCTGGCACCTCCTAACCGACCGCCAGATTTCTAGTGGCATCGTGTCAAAGTCTCAAGGGCTATCGCGCTCTTGTCCTGAGGGGTTATAAAACGCGCTTATCACCGACTCACACCCCAGCCCGAAGCCTCTAATTGGATCATAACCTGACAACTCTGGTTTGTTTATATGCTGTGCCGGCTTCCTGCTAGATTTATATCCGTTTGTTTTCCTTAAAAACCCAAGAAAGGAGAAAAGAAGCGGTTGCTGCGTTCCAACTGTTACATCGGTTCATTTTCTTGCTGTAATCACTCTTAACGTCCATTCGAGGCAAAGTTGCCATGTGACTGCTGACGTAGTTTGTGGAATGCAAGGGGAGATAATCCGTGAACCTTTTTTCTTTTCTTCTGTCTCACCTTATAAAAGTCCTTGATTTCCAGAGAGAGGGAGGGTCGGTTGGTCGGGTCTCATTATCTAAAATCACCATAATTTTTGTCTCTCTCTGCGAAATGCCCTACCCTCTCCTCTCTCCATCGGAGAGAATTTTCGCAGAGGCCATACGTTTCCATAATATATAAACCCGAATACTGTCTCCTCCACTATTGATGATCTCCATAATATATAAACCCGAATACTGTCTCCTCCACTACTGATGATCTTCGGAGAAGATGAGGCAGCAGGACAGGTGGAAGAAGAAGACGAAGAAGAAGAAGAAGAAGGAGGAGGAAGAGGAGGAGGAGGCGGAAGAACAGAGGGAGGGAATCCTTGATAACATACCAAAGTACACCTCACATTTTTATTTCTTACCTCTCAGGTCTATTCAGCTGCGTTTTCGCCAATTATATCCACCATGAATTACTTTTATTCTTATCACACGATTTTCACCTGCCTCGCTGTTGTACCTCGTTATGTACTTATCAGTGAGACCATCTATGTTTAGCATCATGTCTCGTAGCTAGTCCAAATGGAGCTTAAGTCGCTCTCTGGCAAAATTAATTAGACTAGATAAACTGGTATGACATGATGGGTCCTGATGTATATTATTTTATGATGACCACCGTGCTGTGTTTGCGAAGGTAGATAGAAAGACAGGAGGGATGTGGGGCGGAGAGGGATGTGTGCGAGTGTCAAAGTGCATATTGTTATTTATTGTGAAATTTATGTACTGTTTGGCCAAGAGCCTAATAAAGTTCTATTCTATTCCATTCTATTCTATTCTATTCTATTCTATTCTATTCTATTCTATTCTATTCTATTCATCAAAGTTTAACGTGTGTACTTTAACTAGATGAAAAAACATTTTGGCCTAGCATTGTTCTGGCTTGCCTTACGTGATTTTAGGGTGCCTATAACGATACGGTCTGTCTTATATAATGCATATAACGATACGGTCTTTGCCCAGACAACCCTCGAATTATGACGTGATTGACAACAGATCTATTATTTTCAACAAGTCTGCAGCTTCTAGTACTTTTTTGATGTTGTCCCAGATCTCTTTCTCCTTCTCCTCATTCTCCTCCTCCTCTCTTACTCTCTTTTCCAGTTCCTTGAGGATACCTATCATCTTCAATCTGATAAAATGGCCTATGATGGTTTTCTTTCCAAAATTACTTACCGCACATTCGTGATCCTCATGTCATATTATACTCATCTCCCAGCAAAATAGTTCTGAAAAACTGCGAATACTCTTGATAGGGTAACGAAAATTAGACGCGAATTTTGTTGAAGCAAAGAACTATATTCAAATCGGACCGCACAGTTTTCGCATACTTGTGGGGGACATTCTTGGACCTGTAGAGGACCATCAGGTTTACCAACAGAGCAAACTTGAAGGCCTGACAGGAAACGAAGAAGAAGAAGAAGAAGAAAAGGAAAAAGAAGAAGAAGAAGAAGAAGGAGGAGGAGGAAGAGATGAAGAAGAAGAAAAAAAAAGATGATGATGATAATGATGCTGACGATGATGATGAAGGCAAAGATAAGCCCTTTAAGGCATCTGCCCTACCCTGCTTGAGCGACCCCCTAACGATGCTGAAAACGAAAACAAGAAAGTATCCATTTCTACCAATGATAATATCGTCGACATGCCGAAATGCAGGCGAGAGACCGAGTTGCGTATGTCTCATATTTAATGAGGGCTGTGTAAACACAAACGAGACATTTATGTGCCCGTTACGACCCCAACCTATCACAGTGCATAATCTTCTCGTAACATAATAATGAGGGTATCATATGACAGTAGGCATATGCACTGACATATACAGACAAGGGAGATAAAACCACTCCTGTGCATTATGACATGCAGCTGCAGTTACACGCTCCTGACACAAGATTTAGCGCTGAAAGCAAAAACATAACAAATAAATAGCATGTAGTCAGTTCCGTTTAATCGTTACGCCTAGGGGTCTTGTTAATCGTTGCGATTAGAGAGAGACGTGATTATCCAAATACTTTTTTATACAGAGACTTCACTATTATGTTACTTGCAACATGTTAAGATTACCCAGCAGTTGCCAATAGACGGGCTGCAGGTAAACGGAGTTAACTTGTATACATGAGCGGAAGGCATCATTCATTCTTATTAGTAGTAGTGCAGAAGGTTCCGGTTAATCGCAACTTTCAATTACATCTCAAAATACTGTATAGTCTACATAAAAGTCACTGGATAAACGCAACTCATCTTGATCGCATCTTCCCCATGCTGCCGAGGCGTAGCGCCTAGCGATGAAGTGGAACCACATTAAAACAGACACAGCACATTTCCACTACATTAAAAACTATATAAGAAGGGTCCACTCTAATACAGTCATGTTAGACGCCCCAGCATGCTCCATCCTCCTAAGACCGGTAATCCTGGTGACTCAAAACTATCCATTCCCGTCCTACCTGGCACTTCTTAAATTAGATTAATAAGGATCACGGCAAGCTGGCATATCAAGACTTGGATAACGTTTCTATCCTAGCCAGTTAAGACTGTGGCGAGGTGGCGGAAACGTGATATTCAGGACATGTTCAAATTTCTCGCTTAAGACGATTGTTTTCCATACATACAGTGCAGTAAGATCCGTTTAATCGCAATTCTCCGGACACATTCACAACATCACATATTAGAAGGAAACGCAACTGTCCAGTGGCTTTACTTTGAACCAAGGATCGTTCCTCTGCTGAAAATGTTGGGATTAATTTGAGTGATGTTGTTTTTTTTCCTGACTCCATGAAAACAAGCCTTGAAACTGTGATATAGTAGTTTGCGACTTAGATTCTGCCGCTAACATCCTGTTTCCACTAAGGAAGGAAGGAAGGAAGGAAAGAAAAGACAGACAGATGGTCTGTCCTTGTTGCATCATAATAATTTTTCTTTCACCCACCATCCCGGTCTCACATTTCCATTGACAGAAATCTGGGTCTGTTGCGATTATCCGTGTTAGATCTCACCTACATGAATATGCCATACTAAAAAAGCGCAACACATGGTCCTCCCCTCCGCAGGCATGCCCTTTGATAAAGGACGACATAATAACAGTGCATGTTTAAATTCCGTACACATCTCCCCTTTTTACTCTGAATCGCCGGTTAAGATCCCGTTCCAGCTAAGATCCCGCTTTTCTCATTGCCTGAGCAATACTGAGCATCAGGATATCATTATTATTAGCCCAAAAATTTGCTGTATTATAAGCAAGGTTAGTAATGTACAGGTAAACAAGCTATTTTCACACTGTCTATGGAGGTGGTCATCCTTCGTGAGTGAAGCAATACCTTGTGGTACCCACATCCCAAGACCATCCTACCCTACACAGGAGGTAGGGTGGGGGAGGGGGGGGGAGAAGGGGAAGCTATTAAAGTCCTCAACCTTAAGGAAAGTAAGCAAACTGAACGTACGGGTTAAAAATTGGACCTCCATAATGTCATTACAAGATTGACTTCAGGAGTACCGAAAACTGTTATTTCGCAATCGACGAATAATGTTTATATAGAAATACAACGATCTGTTGTCTGAAAAAAAAAACAAAACTGTTGAAATTAAGTGCACACTGAGATTAAATGAACAACGACATTAGGCGGACACCCAGAATATTAAGCGGGCTCTATCTTAAGTTAAGTCCACTACTGTAACAGTGGGAAGAGGTGTTGGACAGAACAGAGAGCTGGGAGGAAGAATCATTCAAGCTCCTTACAGGGCATCCGTAACGAAGACAGTTGCGGGCCTTCCTGTCCCCCATCGGTGTCTCAGAATGTCGTTAAGTCGTCACGAGGGGTCGCTGGCTACCCGATACCCGGCAGAAGAGATCGTCTTTCCAGGAGCTGGTTTCATCTTTCGCATTAAAAACCGGCTGACACGTCCTTACTTAATGTCTTAATGATCTTGCACGTTTGTTACCTTTTGTCTCCCTCGCCTGTTCTCAACAGTAGCTCGTTACTGAGTGGTGAAGACGCTAATTGCAACGGTGAAAGAATTACTTCTACCCACTAGTAAACCAAAGTAAGGGGGAAGCCAAACCCGAAATGTGTGTGAATAGTTCGTGTCAGCCAGGTAGTTTATTATGTATCAGTTTGAGATGCCTGACTGCTAAACTGCACGTAGCAATCGAGCATCAGGGTATGAAGGCGCAGCAAGGGCGAGAGATGCAACAATTTACTATAAGTTTTTAATGTGCGGAGGACATTAAGTTCACTGGCATGGCTTGGTCGTGTTGACCGGAAGAGAGAAATATTGTAATGTTTAGGTTATTGACTCGCTCTAAACAGATCAGCGTGAATGTTGTTGTCAGGTTAGTGGCGTGAGTCGGGTCAACACGGCAGGGGTTACACTAGCCCGACCAAGCATAGAGCGTCCTGGGTAGACGTCCAACCTCCTTTACCTCTTATAGAAACAGCGTCACTTCTGGAATGGTACATGAGTCCAGCTCATGACCGGCGCTGTAGCCAATGGTATAAAAATTGCATGCACTTCCTTGTAAGATGATTATTATTTAATGGAATTAGAAGATTCCCCTGTACTCACTTCACCTCATGTGACTTAGACTTTCTTGTAATAAATTTGAGTTACCTTATTTGACGACTAATGTCGTAACTTTGTGTTCTGTGCCCTACATTAACAATATAGAGGGCTGTCCCCTCGCCCCATACTACAACACCAAAATGGAGTAAGAACATAATAATCAGTGAAGCTACAACACAACAATATGGACAACATCATTATGTGAGTAAGGGGGTCTATGATGATGATGACCGAAAAACGGCTCAGGTAATATTAAAACCTACTTCCCAACGTCCCCTTGGATGAGAGGAGCAAGTACAAGGCAGATTAGCGTTCCAATGGGAAACAGAACCTTGCAAGACTCAATGCACGACATCTTGCCACTGAATGTGCGGTGCAACTCAATTTTCCTTAAAAAAACCACGATGACTCAGTAGGCTGAAATTCGGCAGATACCGTGTCGTTGTGTGTATCTAGTTTCTAAATTCCAGTGCCACCGGCCTGGCCTTCGCAAATCCACAGTATTCACTTCATGCTGATCACTAGACACCCAGTAAGGTGGACCAGTATCAAACATAGGTCATTAGCGTACCCCCCTTTAGGGCAACACTGGTAACCACGAAAACGTTGCATGCAAAGTGTACCGCCTCAAAACTGTGATATAAAGACCCCAAGGGGCCCTTTCCCTATCACGGGTCTGTAGCTCTTATGATTATCCATCATACAGGGGCCTCAGTAAGACAACAGTATAATGTCTAAGTCTACAATGAATGACAACTGACGGACTTATTTGCACAGTGGAATTGGTGGGAGAGGCAAGTGCACCACCTTTCTAGTTTAATCTGGTGAAATGTTGAAATAAATTTAATCTTTGACTAAAGGCAGACTCTTGGGTGAAGATTAGGCTCCCATGCCGAAACTACTGTTCGAACCACTGCTTTTCTGCTTTTTAACTGGTAAAACGTCGACATAAGCTTGAACTTAAATTAAAGCCAGACTCTGAGGAGCAAGTGGGGCTCTCATGACGATCCCAGTGTGAGAACCACTGGTGCACGCTATTAAATGCCTCCCTCGATATTTATTTAAAATTTTGCAGATAATAAATCTGACATTGTTAAGGAAATCGCCTACAGCCTCTGACAAGCCAAATAGCTTCTGCTGTCTTCTAGGCCATTCTTCGTCAAGCTCTCGGCCATAAATATAGAACTTTGGTATTTCGCACCGAAGATTTATCGCTGTAACTCTGCCAGACCTGCGCACGGCGCTGCACTGCACCCGGTAGCGTAGCATTGTGGCCCATACTTCAGGGAGGACCAAGGTTCACTAAATAGCGATAATGGATTAGGTAGTGTGCCAAAGGCCTTGTGGCATTAACACGATTTTTTTTTCTTCTGTTAACCATATAATAATATATCTAGAACGTTCGTATTTTGCACTGAAGATTTAAGGCCATAACCCATCCAGATATGCACAAGGCGTACGACATGTATATCAAGGTCGAAATGTGGTCTATGGACTACATTGCTGAGAGTACCGAAATGCACTAATCAGCGATTTTCTATTGCGTTGTATGCCTGAGGATGCGTGGCACCAATACTGCTAATTTTTTAAGCTAAATTGCACACCAAATCACACCAAACTCAACATGTGGAGTTACTAGCCAAGATGTAACTTGACACTTCCAACCATGTATTAAGTCATACAGCCTTTGTATCATTATAATTTGAGTTGTTTATGCCTCGCAAAAGCATTCCATTCATATTTCCCTGGGTCACTTGACTGTAAATTGGGTATCTAGCTATATGCAGTAGAAGAATCATGTCGTCCTATTACTAGCCAGCCACGCCTGTAACATGACTATGCCGCTTTAAGATTTTTAGAAAGCTGAGAAAGTAATTGACTGATATGGCCTGTTCAGGTAATAATATTAATATGAAGTCGCGTGGCGACGTTACTTCTAAACATCATTATTATTGACACAGTTCTTCTTCTTCTTATTATTATTATCATTATCATTATTATTATTATGATTATTATCACTGTAGTGGAGCTGTAGTAGTAGTGGTAGTAGCAGTAGTAGTAATGGATTGCCAGGATAACAGTCCTAAACATAGCTTACATGATAGAGACAGCGACTGCGACAGATCACAATATGTTATTTGCCCATAACCGCATTACAAATGAACGCCCTAAGTTGAATTCAGCAGTTAATGGAGGTTCCAGTTTTGTTTCTTGAAATGAACATTTTATAATTCTGTAACTTCTTTATCCGAAGGCTACACAGATCAGTATTCATGGTGGAAAAGAGGACGGCGAGTAGCAATATCATAACCTTTTCCCTTTAATAGTATAAATAGTTAATTTATAATTCTTTTTTGCTTCACTGGCATCTTTTTGGGCTAACTGCCGAAATCACAGGCTCGATACAGGCTAGAGATCACAGATATATTATGTGATACAGATGTCTTCATTATTGTACAGAAAAAAGAGGCGCGCACTTTTCTTACTTTATACATGTACCACTTCACTGCAGTCTTATCAGTCAGACAGGCAATATGCCACGAGAGACAACCGCTGTATTAATGTTTAATTAATAAATTAAAAAGATATCAAGTCATAAATGAATAGGCTTTAATGACAAAAACATGGCTTAATTTGACCCATCCTAAACTAAGGTTCCCTGTAACCCACAAAAAATATGGGGTCAAAAACAAACAGTGCCAGAGCACGATTGGCTCCAGTGAAGTGACACCTTCGCTTAACCTCTTCAAACCTGCGCCTGGTTTATACATCTTGTCTCGGGAGGCCTTGAGATCCTTTCACACACTTTAACTCTTGCAAGAGGGCTCCCGTTTTATTGCTGTAACCCTTTGCCTCTTTTTTCTTTTTTTATCTCTTAGAATTGGTGATAAACTTTCGAAGGCTTTGTTTCCTGTGACGGCAAAAGACTGCTGAGAAAATTTGCATAGCCGTTGAGAACGTAGGTCGACCAAATTCTAGCATGTAAATGCCTCATTGAAAATTCTGGATTGGCGCACATATTGTTCAGACTAAGAATCACGCGCGAAAGACATTACCTCTAAGACTTTGCAAGTCTCAACGTAATATCTGTACGCAAAATGAACAATTGTGATGAAATGATTTTCACTTTCAACCTAGTCTCGAAAAAGAATGCCTTTTGACTCTTACGTGACGTTACAGTCTTGTCGTTTTCTGGTGCATGACACTGATCGCTGTGCTAAAACTTTAGTCATGTGTGAAGATTTTGCTTATTTATTGTGCAAAATTTCGTCAAAGGTGATACATGTTCCATAAGCGTCTATTAAAGTTCGAGTGTTGGAAGTCTTTATCGTCTTGATTTCTGAAGGTTAATGGGTGTCGGGCACTCATTTATAGCTATAAACAATGGACATTCAGAGTCGTGAATGTCGTCTGTGGTCTATAAATGTCTTCTGTGGTCTATGATTATTGTGTTCTTTCTTAATCTTTGTCATTGTTGTCGTATATATCACACAGCTCAGCTCGCTTAGAAAAATAACGCCGCAAATAAATAAACGCGAGCTGTGAAGGTAAACTAAATGAAAATCCACGTAAATTTCAAAGGTAAACACATGCACTTGCTGACACTTCTACAAAGCGAGAAAGAGAGAGAGAGAGAGAGAGAGAGGGAGAGAGAGAGAGAGAGAGAGAGAGATAGAGAGAGAGAGAGAGTAAGAGAAGGAGAGATGCGGTGAAAAGAAATCAGGCAAGCAGACGGAAAAGGACGATAAACGGTCAAGCAGGCAAACATTATTATAGATAGAGAGACAAGAACAGTTAGACAATTTGCACACTGTTCTTTCCCTTTTAACATTGCAAAGGAAACAAAATACTGATTGATTTGAAAGTGACAAGACTGACTCATAAGTAATGCAATCAGATATGCTCGTATCTTGATGCACTAGCCATTTAACTCTAAGGACACTGCCCTTTTGGACCTCCAGGACAGTCTTCCGTCTTTCTGAAGTCGCGCGCACATTTCCCTTTCAGTATACGACAAGTAAAAACCGCATGTTTTTTCGTTACGTAGTTCTCAAGAAATCTGTGACACAAATTTGGCTGACGCGTTTTATGAATATAGATATCAACCTATTGAAGTGATCCTATAGAAACTACGACTAATAAAATGATTATCTTTCCATGTGGGCAGTTTCATGACATGCAGTTGTCCTCAGATACAGCAAGACTACTGGGATATGAGAATTGTTACCGTTACAGCCGAGTTCTCGTTGAAACCGAGGTCAGCTTTTAACAACAACAAAACAAGGCTGGGATGAGAGCCTGAGGGGTTGGAATCTCCGTACACAAGTATGTATGTGTTACCTCCTTTGAGTTGGGCTAAAGACGAAAAGGACCGAAAAAGGTTAAAATATGTCACTGTAACTGAGATCTCCTTGAACTCAATGTGGTTGTAAACTAAAAAAAAANGAGAGAGAGAGAGAGAGAGAGAGAGAGAGAGAGAGAGAGAGAGAGAGAGAGAGAGTGAAAGAGAGAGGGAGAGAGAGACAGGAAGAGTGAAAGAGAGAGCTGTAAGAGAGAGTAAGAGAAGGAGAGATGCGATGAAAAGAAATCAGGCAAGCAAACGGAAAAAGACGATAAACGGTCAAGCAGGCAAACATCATTATAGATAGAGAGACAAGAACAGTTAGACAATTTGCACACTGTTCTTTCCCTTTTAACATTGCAAAGGAAACAAAATACTGATTGATTTGAAAGTGACAAGACTGACTCATAAGTAATGCAATCACATAATATGCTCGTATCTTGATGCACTAGCTGTTTAACTCTAAAGACACTGCCCTTTTGGGCTTCCAGGACAGTCTTACGTTTTTCTGAAGTCGCACGCACATTTCCCTTTTAGTATAAGATATCAACCCATTGAAGTGATCCTATAGAAACTACGAATAATAATATGATTATCTTTCCATATGGGCAATTTCATGACATGCAGTTGTCCTCAAATACAGCAAGACTACTGGGATATAAGAATTGTTACCGTTATAGCCGAGTTCTCGCTGAAACCGAGGTCAGCTTTTAACAACAATAAAACAAGGCTGGGATGAGAGCCTGAGGGGTTGGAATCTCCGTACACAAGTATGTATGTGTTACCTCCTTTGAGTTGGGCTAAAGACGAAAAGGACCGAAAAAGGTTAAAATATGTCACTGTAACTGAGATCTCCTTGAACTCAATGTGGTTGTAAACTAAAAAAAAAATTACATAGGACGTTTGTATACGTCGCAAGGAAATTGGTTTACAATGTCATAAAATGTTATACATCTCATTCACAATACTAACCAATAGAACCGTGGCCATCAAATGAGGTTAACTGCACTGTCTTTTTCGCTCCCATAACATTAACAACAATAACCACAGTAACTGTAACAATAGTTCCACTTTGTGGCATATGCGGGATACATACATGTGCATAAAAGATAATGACAATAAACGGGTGAGCACAAAAGAGGCAAAAACAGAAGACGTAACACAGCCTTTACCACTCATATTGCGTTAAAATCCTTGCGGACCCATTGTTCCACATCTGGCACATGAGTCTGGAGAAAGTAATTTATTCTGATATACGGGATTCCCCAATGAACCAGCATACCATATATAATGGCATCTTTGACCGCATAAATGCTGTTTGTACTTAAAAGTTATATTTTATCTCCAGTACGGTATTTCAGAAAGCTAAATGCAGTTTTCACCAAATGTATGGAAAAAAGACTTTTTTTTTCTTGTAACAGTATGTTTACTCATTGGTCTCAGAGGGTTAAATAATGACCAGTTGCCCTTCTCATTCACCGATTTAATTAACTGGTTTACGACCTTCTACCTTTCTCTCTACTTTTGTTACTTATATTATACTCACAGAGTCCGAAAATTCATGGCTTTATGTGCAAATATACTCTTTCTTCGCAGCTCTACTGATATGAAATATTAGCAATACTCTTCGATACTTTGCCCTTTCTACAAAAAGACTTTGTGCATTTAGATGTGCACTGGAGATTAAGTCTGTTTTAAAAGGGCAGAGTAATCTTTTTAAAGTTCTACCACATACTCCCATACCTTTTTGCGGCAGGCTTTTCACTTTCCACCCGTGATCTTACTTCTTACTTTATGACATACGCTATGTTTCCCTACCCCTTGTCAGCTGTGTAAATGTATACATTCTCTGTGCTAATCTCCATTCATTTTACTGCATCATATTTTGTCTACCACTGTTGATGATCATTTTGCCACAGACTTTCACCAATACCTGACTACAGAATTTTACGACATACTCTCTCCTTCTCCCTAATGACACTGTTGGTTTTACGACATAAGAGCTCCCTGACTACTGTTGCCTACCCGTCCGTCATATTTTTATGAGATATGAAGTGCTATATGAGTTCAATCCACGGGAAGAAACAAGGGGCTGGAAGGCTGTAAAACTCTCCAGACTTAATGTTCTTGCTTATCGTTAGTCATTATTGTTATTTCTCACTGGCTTCCGTTGGAGTTTAGAGCTGGGGTTGCCAGATATTTTGGCTCTTTCTGAAGACCTTGGCTCCCAAATAACAGACTGGCTCTTTGGCTTTTTCCTGACTTCAATGTGCTTCAGGTCAAAACGGACTAATGTTATAATGCAAAAAGTACTTGCACTCCTCTCAAACTTTCTGGAATTTAAAGTGATCGGACATTTATCATGAACGATCTCTGTTTTCATTTAATGATCATTTCTTATTACGTTGCTCGAATATTAGAAAGGTTTATGATCATAATAATACCCACGTATATCTACTATATAAACAGTTAGTAGTAAATATTTTGTCTTATGGTAAAATCTTGACCAGAGTAGATGCTTTCTAGATATGGTCTAGCTCATTTTTGGCTCTTTTTCATATGCGGTTTGGCTCTGGCTTTGAAAAAAAAAGATCCGATAACCCTGCACGGAGCCATCGGTCACAAATCTTCAGTATAAATGTATAAGATTGTTTACTATGCGTATAACTCTGGTCTATGTTTATCTGTGACGAGGCCTGAATTATAGATATTCTGTCTGTAGAAAAGCTTTCCATTTATATGATAATTATTCGCTAGGAGATAGTCTTGCTGATCATGTGATCATCTGGTCAACTTTTCTTCTCTTACTAACTCATATTTACATTTTAAAAAAAAACGAACTACTCCAAAGCTAGGGCGTAATGGTTTGTGGAATTAGATGGAACCGTTTCAGGTGGAAAGTCTTACGGGACTTTTTTTAAAATTTTGATATACCGTGGTAAAGTAGCTGGCATCAGCGTGTTCAGCATTTTAGGAAATGAGACTCCTATTTTCTTTGTTATGAAGATGCGTCAAGGGGAAACATTTCCAATGCGCAAAATTAAATGCTGGAAAGAAGGTGATCATAAATTCAAGGTACGCAACTTTCATTTGCCCAATCCAATTTTTTGAAGTGTGCTTTCAGTAGACAACACTCTGCGTTGCAAGGTTCCCGAGTAAGATTGCTGTCACTATGTAACATCAGTGTGTAATGACAGGAGTTATCCTGTATGTTGAAACCAAATACATGTATATAAAAGTATATCGTCACGACCTCTAACTTTACATACTAACAAACCCTCTTTATTGTGGTAAGAGGTCAGGGGGCAAAGTGGGTAAACTTAATGACCGACTGCGCATACCACTGGGTACCGAAGTGGAAGGCCCAGGTCGCTAGCCAAGATAAAGACAGAACTCGGTTAAAAATAATCTTATACTGACGGAGTGGAAGCGAAAATGTTAACTACTCTCAGACTAGATATGTTCGTTACTATTATTATAAGTAGTATTATTAGTATTATTATTACTGTGAGTATTGTTAAAGAAGGATATAAGGCGCAGTTGTGGAAAGAGTGACGAGGCGTATGAAATGTGTAGCATCAATGTTGAGACAGGATCCCATCGGGGTAGGAGGGAAATGTTGTCTACGAGACGGTTTGAAGAAAATATATCGGAAGGAAAGACAGAGAGATAAAAGAGAGGGAGGAGGAAAAAGAGAGAAAGAAACAAAAATTTGAAAAGACAGAAAGCAACAGCCAAACAAAAGAACGACAGCAAGAAAGAAAACGAAACAAAGAAGCCATACAATTTTTTTTTGAAATGGGACAAAAAGTAGGTAAATGGGAACTTTTAACAGAACTTGAAAGCCATCTCTATCAGCTTTCTCTGGGCTTCTGAATAGTTTTTCACTCTTTTTCTTTCGTCCTTTTCTTTTCTCTCCAAAATGTCATCACGCATACTGGCCTATTTTATATCCTTTATAACGAGAAACTCGATTCATTGTCTTTCTCCATAGCATCTCTCCTTCCTTCCTTCCTTCCATCCTATGCAAACGCCTCCAACCCCCAGCCCCCCCCCCNCCCCGCCATGTCACATCCATAAACCCAGCTCCCACCATACTTTGTCCAGAAACGTCCTCCGTTATCATCCTTGCCACTTTCCTTAAAATCTTGTCCGTTTGCCATTCAATACTCTATATCTACCACAATACAATGTTCACACTAATCCCGTATCGATCCCGCCCCCATCACCAACCATCCTCGCTAAAAGCATCCCTTTTAACCTAGCAAAGAGCCGGACAGAAAGGGAGATAATGCGGGCGATGGAATACACAAAGGGCGCGATTATCTACAGTACGGTTCTGGTCTTAGGGAGGGTTAAAATTAGAGCATAATGGCGGGCGAAGGTGAAGGTTGTTGGAATGTTGGTGAGGTTCCACGACTTCTGATTTGCCAAGAACTGGGCAAAGACCCATCGTTCTTCTTTCCTTTCATTGTTACGGTTATTTTTATTATCATCCTCGTCGTCTTTACCAGTTGATTAACTCCCTAATTCCAGCACCATAGATTACAGCAGATGTAGAAGAGTACGTGTAGTCTGGTCCAAAAAAAATGGACTATCAGAGTCAATAACAGCAGAAAAATAACAGTGTAAAAATAATCGTATAGCATGAAATCACATCGACAAAGTGGCGAAATGCCTTGCGGAATTAGTAAAACAAAAATAATGTTGCAGGCAGTATTTCCCAATGGCTTCAGCAGATTTCATTTTGTGCGGGCCTGCAGTTTGCAAAAGAAGGCCAAAATTTTAACCCCTATTCATCTAAATTAAAAATTGTGAAAAATATAAATGAAGGACCCCCAATGTAAACAGCATAATAATTTGAACAGGTTGATGGCATCAGGCCTGTGGAGTCGCTTTGGCCATTTCGGAATGCTCCTGTGGTTCGAGAAGAACATTTTATTTAAAGGACTTAAAGAGGCTTTTACACTTTGGCTCCTGCAATCTCAAGCGTGCGAAACATGCGCCTGGAAAAAAAGCCTGTAACCCGTTTGAACCGTTTCCCAGCCCCGCCGGATGTTGATATTTTGGCATTTAAAATTTTATGTTGGTTTTATTCGTCTGGGCCAACTCTTCACTGTTTCACGTCATGTAGTAACACAGACTGGACGTGGACGATACCACGATGAAAAGTCGATACCATTTCTTTCGCTTCAATGCCTCCCCTTTGATAGGCCTGTATTTCTTTAGGTTGACTCACAGTGACATCAATTTAAGTCATTCTGTACGAGTCTTTCTATTTTTTTGTTTTTGTTTTGTTACGTCTCAAGTGACAGACTGGCTTATCTGATCGAATTGTTTTCTTATACAGTAGAACTTCGATTAAAGTATGACTCCGTGCATGAAAACAGTATTATTATACTTAACATTGAGGTATACTTTAAATCGGGGTTGCATGAACAATGAAATGACAGAACAGTACTGAATGCAGATATGTGAATTTTATATTTTATAATAAGAAGGTATACTTATGAAATGAGTACTTAATATCGAGGTTCGACTTTAACTAATTCTTTAACAATATGGTCAACAACAACAACAACAACAACCATATCCCTGGTTCTGTCACACTGTTGGTAGTTGGTAGCCTTGATAGTCACTATCGTTGTATGCATGTTTTGGTTTACATATTCCTAAATTCAAATAATTCACCACTATCAATAAACCTAGGTACTTGCAAAAAAACTGATAAATGCGACAGAGGTGTGGTTTCTACGAAGAAAAAGAATTTCTAGAACGACAAAGAACACCAGTGATGAAAAACTGTCCGCAGCAAATTATAAGAAGCAGCTACATGACATTATAGTCTACTGACAAATTCTAGAAAACACGAGGCAGAATGTTTGGGCGTGTTATTAAATACCATTGACTAGAGCATCTCTTGCACAACCGGTGGGATCAAGTGGAAAGAGAGGCAGAGAGAGAGAGAGAGAGAGAGAGAGAGAGAGAGAGAGAGAGAGAGAGAGAGAGAGAGCCAATATTAAATGAAAACTGGTGCTTTTGTTGAATGACCTCTAATGAAAGGCCTATATATCTATCTTTTGGCTATGTTCTGGAATTTGGCAGCAGACTGGCCAATATACCAACCTTGACACAAATGAAAAAAGAAAATGCACGAAGATCTTAAATGATACTCAAGAATGGACATGAACACTAAAACGATACAGGTTGCAGAAGAACGGCCGAATGGTTCGGAAGAAGGGTGACCACCCACGCCGTACGCCATGACACTTAAAGAACGATTCGATTACATAATAATATTGTAGTATCGGTCGCACTCCGCTGTGGTAATCCTTTTCAAGCTTACTCTAACATTCCCGAAGTTTATGACCTTTAAAGAATTTCGTCCCCAAACTAGAGAACTACACTTCGTAAACACTGATTGAAACTCTTCGGCACACATGCTTAAGACATTTTATGGATTAATGGAGAAAGACAACGCTATCTTTGTATTATAATATAGTGAAGATAGCTTGATTTCGTTCTGAGAGCCACCAAACGGAAAATAAAACGGTTGGCACGTAGGAACTGAAGTATCAAATTTGAACTGGGCGGCAAAGAGGGCGAATGATCTACGTTTAGTGAAACTTTCAGGCAGACTTAGATCGCTCGTCAGTGTTTGGATTATCTATGCTTCTCAATGGCTCGCTGGTCTGAAGTCTGCATCGCATCTGCCCCTCCTTTTCTATTCAAGCCACACTTTGGGCAACAATGCTCTATTTGCTCTGGCCTTGTTCATGATTATGTGGGTCTTACAAGAGAAGATTTGGTGCAAAAACGGCGTAGTTTGTAACGTACGACAGAGGCAGGGGTTGTATTGTGAATGGGGGGAATCAAAATGTTCATGCCCTGGTTTTTAAACGGCAATGTTTGCTTGCTTCTGGTATCTCACAAAGACCTTGTTTTAAAACAAGGGGAATAGGGGGAGTGGAGGGAAAAAAACATAGAAATTATACAAAGAGGCCCACAGAGAGAGAGAGAGAGAGAGAGAGAGAGAGAGAGAGAGAGAGAGAGAGAGNGGGGGGGGGAGGGGAAGGTGCAAAATGACAAGATTGGCTTGGACAGCAGGGGAGATAAAGAATGTGAGAGTCAAGATGCTGCACACAAAAAAAGAGAGATAGAGAGAAGATACGAACTAGTACAGACGGTAGAATGAGCGGATACATGGAAATAAGTGCCTGCCAGCCAGCCAGCAGCCAGCCAGCCAGTCAGACAGACAGACAGACAGCAGCCACCCACCCAGACAGACAGACAGACAGACAGCCAGCCAGCCAGCCAGACAGCCAGCCAGCCAGACAGACAGACAGACAGACAGACAGACAGAGCAATGAGCAATACATCAAGAACGAACAAACGCACATGCTGGCAGGCAGAGATAGGTGGACATTTGGCCAGAGCAACAAAAAAAGTTTACCAAACGATAGACAGACAGAGAGACAGAGACAGACAGACAGCAAGCCAGCCAGACAGACAGACAGCAAGCCAGCCAGCCAGCCAGCCAGACAGTCAGACAGCCAGACAGACAGACAGACAGACAGACAGACAATCAGTCAGTCAGTCAGTTAGCCAGCCATCGAGACAAATTCCATCCAACTCACCTTCACTTATTTAGAACATCCACCGAGCTCTGGCGCATCGAATATCTCAGAAGCTCCGCTTCCCGAATGGCACTAGACTAGTTTAGAAAGTCACTTTGGCACTATACGAGGAAAACAGTTGTCTTAATCCACTGGAATCAGGAATTCCCGTTCTTCTTTCCCGCTCTGTTATCAGAAGTAATAAAAACAAAAGAGACACGTGGTGAGAGAAAAAAAAAGGAGTCCACATTTCTGGTGGTGGGGAGGAAATCTCTATTACTGCCATAAGAAAATGAATTATAACTATAGCATTACTATACACAGGTGTGATACTAATTTTTATGCAATCTTCAGAGTTTAGTTCGTTCTTGTTCGTATTCTGGGATTTTTTTTTCCCGCATGGATCGCGACTTTTTGGTTTTGTGAGTTTTGGTGGAATGATGGAATGGAATGTATATTATGTGTGTGGGTAAGGAGGGTAGGGGAGGGGAAGTGCATAGATTTTGAACAAGAGCCCCATGCCGCGTGCTCCTATAGCTTAATTAATAGTAATAGTTATAATAATAATCACAATTCGCTCACGCGAGTTCACACTGTTATTACCCCAGTAGGCCAGGTAACTCTAAGACTTCCTCAGCTCCATGGCAGCTCAAGGTGCCGCTGCCATTCACAGCCGAGGATCACTAGCATTCTGACAATATCTTCTCATGCCTATAAGCAGGTGGCAGGTACCCATTTTACAGATGGGTGGGCTGAGGAAAATGGGAATGCAATGCTTTCTCAAGGAATTTACAATATGACCGGGATCAGGAATCGAACCCATGACGTTTTGACCCTGAGTCCAACGACATAACCGCTCGGCCATGCTGCCCCACGGATTCCTCCTTTAGTTTTCCCTCCCCTCATTTTTTCACACTGCAGGGCTTGGTAAGNAGACACCGGCAGATACGGGGTCAATTCGGATACCTTTAGAAATAATATATAGATCCAGTCTACATTATATTATTTCAGTATTAAGCGAGAATTATATTTATTGCGCCATAAAATGTGAATAGTGTATTTTCACGCTGATATAATATATAATGTTTCATTACAACCAAGTCTCGCGTAAGTGAAGGCCAATCACTAATGCAAGACGTTCTTATACTTTTTTACATGACTTCCTTCTTGATCGCTTAAGTAGCTTGCACTTTCTGTATCTTGCAACACTGTTGACATCAATCCAAGATCCATGTCACCAAGCAAAAGTGGATGTTGAATATTCGTTGGGAACCTAAATATCTTATGATTTAAAATCTCTACTGATTTACTCATGACAAGGATAGTTTGGTGTGTAGGTTTACTATACTGCAGCTAGTGTTCAGAGTGTATGTACGGCGAGGTGGATATAGACTGTCAGATGAATGTATTACCATAGGCTACACAAGTATTTATAACTTTCATCTACAAAAATCAATTGAACTTGTGAATGTTCACTTTTTGAAGACACTTACAACGAGTGAAAGCGAAAGCATGCTTAAAAAGTAAATTAAAACAATGTGTTCGCAAGAGGATGTGTAAATAAACGATAATAGGAACACTGCTTCTGTGAGACAAAGAAAGTCAGAATACCACTTATCGAGAAATCTGATTGGTTACTAGCAAGCTGCCATTGGAAATATTCGCTGTGGTTTGATTGGCTGACACGAGTAATTAACTTCCAGGTTTATTTATGTAAGGCCATGAATGTCTCACATTTATTATAGAACCATACAACATCGAGTCCACAGAAGAAGGATTAAAGAATTCTGCAATCGAGCTCTGAAGCAGTGGAAGTTCCAAGCGCATCCTTGACGAAACACATCTTCTCAACATCACGGCAAATGTGTCACATCACAGACATGATCTTCAAACATGACACTGAGAGAAGGCACAAGCATTAGATTCTAATATCAACAAAACCACAATTCCAACTCACATTATCATCACCTGATAATTGAAGACACGAAAATGCACTATGGGCGAAGCGCAATGTGTCAGCTAAACACTGAGGTTATCTACGGAATTCATGATATCTCCACAGAAGCTTGGAGGTGAGGCAGCTGAATCTCCCAGACCTTAAAAACAAACAACACTCTACACAGCTCTCGAACATGAAGCACAGGAAGTGAACGAACCAAATTTCGAGGATAGTTTCCGGATTTAACAATCACTCAGCCGCAAAAGGAACACTTGAAAGATACACAGGGTCCGTCAGTAGCCCTGCAGTTCGGACCGAATCTATTCATAGTGTCTTGAAAATCTCCAGCATAATAATGAAGTCAGCGGCAGTCAGTCAACAGAGCACGATAAGGAGGGGGAGTCCATGCGTTATGAAGTTCAAGTACCAACTGTAAAATACCTTAATGCTTTAGCAGTCGAATGTTGGAACAGAGATCGGCCGTGTTCTCTTGATACACACTGACATAGTCCTTGTTGACATATAACGCTGTATTCTACTAAAATGACTACTGGTGAACATAATAGACTCGCATACATACTTTTTATCCGCATGAAGACACTTAATGTATCATGAAATTGTTAAATTCCCGAGATTTTGAACTTGTATTATTGTCACAGTCAAAGGCAGACTGCCTCTCTCAGAGACAGGTGATTTACAAACTAAGCTATTTTTGTGCTCTCTACAACCCAATATATTCATCAGTTATCACAGACAAAGTAAGTCTCAGAGTTGTTGGTTAAAACACACCATCAAATCTTGAGATTGGCGTATGACTTTGGCATTATTTTCTTGTGTTGTTTAATCCAATCTTCCCCTCTCCTGAACAACTCGTTCTTTGGCCAACTGCCTATGACAGTGACGATAATTAAGAACCCAGTACTGTCATCAGACATCGCCAAGAATTCTGAACAAAATTACTTCAAAATAAAATGAAGTAATACACAAAAAAAAGGCCCTAAGTTATTTGAATACGACCTTAAACAACAACGCAGATCACAAAAATGAAATGTACTTTAAATGCTGTTTAGCTCCGACAAAGAGCAAGTCAGCAGAACTGCATGCAGTACTTGACTTTGTCTAAGTGTTTAAGATATGAATTTTACGACATTCATATTCTGTTCTAGGGGTATCTATCCATGCAGTAACACAGAAATCGACTGATTGCGAATTTTACGACATCTATACTGTTGAGGGACACAACTGCACAGAAACACAGAAATCAACTGATTCCGATTTTTACGTTACCTGTTACATTTCAAGCGTATACCTGCACAGAAACACAGAAATCAACTAATTCCAAAGATTAAAAAATCTAGACATTTCAAGCGGTAGCCGAAAATTAACACAGAAATCCAACTGATTCCACAGGGACATATTATATTATGATAAAATACTATCTAGACACTGAGAGATCAGTATTCGCGAACCTTATGACAGCCACTGAGGTTGTATGTGTAAACATATCGAGGTCGCACAGTTAAACAAATCACTTAAGTTCTCCTAGCAGAGATATAAATGCCGTCTACCCGAAAAAGTACAGCAAACAATGAAATTATAATGCCTACTTCAAAATTTACGACACGCCATGCGTTATGGGTATGCTTTTCAAGGCCAGCTTAGTCCAAGTAAAACAGAAACAAGTGGTTGCCTTAAAAAAAAAAAGATATGACAAGTTGTCTAGCACTCAAGCACAGAAAAAGGAGCATGCCACAAACCGTTTTACATGGAAGTGTAGTACAAGTGTAAAAGAACCGAACGAGTGATTTGCTTTTCCAGATAGAATAATATAACAAGATAGTCTTTCTCACAGCTCACAAAAAAATCCTCTGTCACTGACTTCTTTGTAAAGAAGCACAAGTAATGCAGAATGTGATTGGTTGTCTTTTCAGAGATATGACGATTTAAGTGTTTTACCACATACTATTACCACTACAATGAATATGACTGTGAGTTGCACAAGGATATGTTACAACAATTATGCCTTTTTTTTTTTTGGTTGATGTTGCTGATATCACATGGCTCGGAATAGAAACATGCCACTGTTGGTATAAAAGGTCGCGAAGTGACAAGTAAATTGAGAGCTTGCACATTAAGATGGGATCTTGAAACATCGCAAGAATTACATTAGTGCATTGGTGCTGAATGCACCTCCAATAGCTTTCAACATGCAGAATTAATGTAATTCTTACGATCGTAAGAGGTCTCATCTCTAATGCGAAAGTTTTCAAATGTAAAACAGAAACGAGGAATGATCTGGCGATGACAACTATCATTGTACATAAGTCCCATCTTTAATGCGCAAATTCTCAAATGTAAAACAAATCAGGAACTGATTCAATGATAAGGCGATGACAACTTTACTATCATTATACGTAAGTTCCATCTTTAATGCGCATGTTTTCAAATGTTAAACAGAAACATGGAACTGATTCAATGATATGGCGACAACAATTGTCATAATACACAAGAGCATGTCATCGTTTAACAACGTAACGTAATAAAGGTAAACCGAATCCATGCGCAGTATAGATAAAACAGATGTTAGACAATTACCGCATAACCCAGAAAAAACAGTACGTTTCTGATACTATAATAATAATAATAATAATAATAATAATCATAATCATAATGCGGTTTATAAGTCTCGTATCCATGCTAATACTTGCTCATGCGACTTCACACTATTATTACTCCAGCAGGACAGGTCACTCTATGACTTTCTCAGCTCCCCGGGAAGCATACAGTGGCGCTGCCGTTTACAGGCGCTGGTCACTAGCATTCTGACAATATTTTCCACTGCCTATAGCCAGGTACCCATTCTACAGGCGGGTGGACTGAGCAAAATGTGAATGAAATGCTTTCCCAAGGCACCTACAACACGACCCCGGCGGGGAATCGAACCCACGATTTTTAGATCTTGAGTCCAACGCCTTAAAAGTTCGACCACGCTGCTCCAACTGCAGTAAGAGATTATATTGTTGCACAATGACGCCTACCGATATATGACAACCATCACATAGAAAAGAAATATGCCACTAATGTAATACAAATCCACGCAGTGTAGATATAACAGATGTCAGACATATTATCACATAACACAGAAAAAAAAAAGAACACGTTTCTGATATTATACAAGGCTGCGTCGTTAAAGTAAAATAAATATGGGTATTTGCCTCAAAAGATAGATGACTACTGGTCTATCGCTTCACAGAGAACTGAAGAATATCATTGATGTAATACAGGACAGAGTAGTACAAATCAAACAAAATCCAGATACTGTCTCAATGTAGCCATGCCAACTACCGCATAACATTCAAAACGGAAGCAAATCAAGGCCGCGCAATACAGATAAAACAGAAACGATGAACTGTTTCAGTGATACTGCTGTGATATCTACTATTAGCTCAAGAAAGAAACGTGTAACTGATGTTTACATGCGGAGTCGCGTAGTACAGGTAAAAAGTAATCCAGATACTTAGATACTGTGTCAATATAACTGTAGTATCACTTACACAACATTAAAACAGAACAAATCACTGATGTTACAGATAGCCATGCAGTACAAGTGGAAGAAACAACACACTGTCACAGTAATATAGCTACGACATCCATAATATAGCCTAGGAAAGAAACATATTACCAATGCTTACATGCAAAGTGGCGTAGTGAAAGTGAAACAGAATCTAGATACCATCTCAATAAAGCCATAATATCTACCACATAATATTAAAACATATCAAATCAATGCCTAGTTCAGGTTAAACAGAAACGAGATACTCTTCAAGTAATATTGCTTGACATCTACCATACAGCCTTAGAAAGAAATATATCCCTAATGCTTAAACGCAAAGTCGCGTAGTAGAAGTGAAACAGAATCTAGATACTGTCTCAATATAGATATTACATCTACCACACAACATTAAAACGAAACAAATCACTGATGATATACATGGCCGCATAGTTCAAGTGGAAGAAACAACACTATCCCAGTAATATTGCTATGACATCCACAGTATAGCTTAAAAAAGAAGCATATCACTGATGCTTACATGCAAAGTCCCATGTAAGAGCTCGCATGTAATCTTCTTGTCGTATTTATAGCACATGAAAAACATAACCCAGATACTGACTCAATATAACAATTACATCTACCATAAATAAAGCAGAATCCTGATACCGTCTCAATATAGCTTTGGCATCTACTATTTATACAACATTACAACGGAACAAATGACTTATGTTATACATGGCCATGTTGTACAAGTGGAAGAAATAAGGCCATGTTCCAGTAATATTGCTATGACAACTATCACATACGCTACTAAAGAAGCATTACCTCTGATGCTTACACGCGAAGTACAAGTAAAATATAATCTAGATACTGTCTCAACATACATATTACATTTACCACACAGCATTAAAAACAGAGCAAATCACTGATGTTATGAAGGGTGAGTAGTAGTGAGTAAAACAGAAATGAAGTACTGTCTCAGTAATATCGTTAAAACATCTATCACATAGGCTTAAAAAAGAAACATATCACTAATGCCTACATGCAAAGTCGAGTAGTAGATGTGAAACAGAATCTAGATACTGTCTTAGTATAGCTTTGGCATCTACCATACAACATTAAAACGGAGTAGATCACTGATGATATACATGGCCACGTGTAAACAGAAACAACGTACTGTCTCAGTAATATTCCTATGACAACTATCACATCGCCTTAAAAATGAAACAGATCACTGGTGCTTTCATGTTAGACTGCGTGGTACAAGTGAAACAGAATCTAGATGCTGTCTAGTATATCCATAACATCTACCACTGAGCTTGAAAATAGGAGCAAATCACTGGTAATATATAAGACGCGTGATCCATGTAAAAAAGAAACCGAAGTGCATGCACTATCTTAATAACGATATGACAGTCACATAGCACAGAAAAAGAAGCACGTCACAGGTGATATAATATCTAGTCTAGTCCAGAGCCCGAGACTTTATAGCACCAAAACTGCACTAGAAAATGAAATACAAGCTCTCAATATTTCATTACACACAGCAGGCAGCTGAGAGAAGGAAATAGCAGCAGTATACGTTATATAAATAAAAAAAAATGTATTTTATTTATATTACTGCAGCACACACTGAAGGTAAAGGTGGGTTTTTTTTTCTTTCTTTCAAAAACGTCATTGGGATTTTTGGCCTCTTGGGCTTACGAGGGCGAGATGATAAGTTTGGCAAATGACAGGAGGGTAAACATTGTACGACAGGGGTCGGGGAGGCACAGAGACAACACGGCCAACATGGGTATGCGTTATTTTCGGGGGGCTGTACAGTTTGCGATAGTAGGAGACATGCTAATCCCTGTCACAAAGAAAAAAAAGTTATACTATTTATTTCTCGGTAGAGGTAATTTAAGGCATTAGGAGAGGTGGAGAAAATTAAGTATTGACTAGTTCTGTGTATAATGGTCGTACACTATATAGTTGTAAGTATTGTGTGAGGAGTACCTCGTCTTTCTGTTGTACGACAGGGGTCGGGAAGGCACAGAGACAAACACCACCAACAAGGGTATGCGTTATTTTCGGGGGCTGTACAGTTTGCAATAGTAGGAGACATGTTAATCCCTGTCACAAAGGAAAAAAAGCTATAATATTCATTTATCAGGAGATTATTTAAGGCATTAGGAGAGATGGAGAAAATTTTTCTTTGTTTAATTAATGGTCGTACAATATAGTAGCAGGTATTTGTGAGTAGTACCTCGTCTATCCTGTTTCTTTGTATTCTGTTGTTTTTTGGTGGTTTTTTTTCTATCACTTCCTTCGGTCACTCATCCCTTATCCTCTCTTCTCCCCACCTCCCTCTCTCTGTCATGATTCTGTTCTCACTGTCACCTTTTTATAATGTGAGAATAATTAGATCTTCTAAAATTAATCTACTCTTCATATCATTTCACATACAAAAGAGGAAAACGGACAAGCAATCGTCTTGTCTTATGAACAGATAAAAGAAAAATTACCTTCTCTTACATAAAAGAAAAATTACCTTCTCTTACAGTTTTCTCTGTTTTTTTCTTTCTCCCCATCTTCCCCCACTTCTATCTCTCTCTCTCTCTCTCTCTCTCTCTCTATCGTCTCTCTCTCTCTATCTATCTATCTATCTATCTATCTATCCATCTATCTATCTATCTGGACTTCTGCTTCCACTTCCTTTTTTATCTATCCTGCTTCTGTCCATCCTCTCATCTTGTTGTCTATATCCCTCTCGTTCTCTCCATCCCTCACTCTGTCTTTCTCTATCCATGTTTCTTTCTTTCCTCGCTCTCTTGCTTTTGTCTTTCTCTTTCTGTTTTTTTTCCCCTTTCAGCTCGCCGTTTTGTATCTTTTTTGTGTGTGTGTGTGTTTCTTCTTTTTATCCAGTTGACTCACTATATACCCTGAAAGCGAATTTATGTGCATGACATTGAGTGAAAGACAAAGAAAACAATATTCTCTTATTACAGTCACCTTGGCTATGACTTTTTTACTCCATGTCAACATGCCCACATAGGTGTATACCACTGGAGCAAACAGAACAGAGGAGGAGGAAGAGGAGGAAGGGAGCTGGTGAAAGAGGACGAAAGGACTGGAGATGACAACGGGCCGAAAACAAAGAATTCTTCATATCCAAATTGAAAAGACATATTGAAAATATTGTTAAACAAACATTGGGGCCACACAGCGACAAAAACACTGAGACGCACTTCCTCTTAAAATTCCTAGTCCTAAACTCAAAAACATAGACATTGTCCTTGTTGTGGTACAACGTCGTATGTCGTATTCTAAGAAAATATCTTACTTCATCCTGACTAAAGGGCTTATCTTTGTTAAACGTGTTTTTGAGAAAACTGGATGGTTCAATTTGAATATAGATCTTTGCTTCAACAAAATTAGTCTCTAAAAAAAAGGCCTATCTTTGTCAAAAGTGTTTTTGAGAAAACTGGATGGTTCAGTTTGAATATTGGTCTTTGCTTCATCAAAATTACATAAGTCTCTGACAAAACGGCCTATCTTTGTCAAAAGCAAAAGTGTTTGGGGGAAAATTGTATAGTTCAGTTTCACTACAGCTCTTTGCTTCAGCAAAATTCCTCTGTAGTGTCAAGCGCATTCACAGCTTTGAAGAAACATTTGGTTGGGAGATGAGTATTGAGATGCATATCACGAATATGCAGGGAAAAAACAACGTGATTTTGGCGGGGGAAACCAACATAAGCCCTTTTGTCGGAAGACTTTTGACGAAAAAAAAACAACAACTAATCAAGATTGCATAAAGCCATTTTTATTTTTTGCAGCATCCTCATAAAACTGTCATATTTTGACGTGTTCGATCTTCTTTAAGAATTCTGATTTTGTCATTAAAAAGAAAAAAAAAGGCTGAAAATTCTGAATAAAATTAATGATGCCAAACTATTTTTGACCCAGTTTTATGGATTACGACATTTTACCCCAACACAAACGCTATGTCTCCCACTGACTCCACTTCACTTGGAACTTATGCAGGGCAATATTGTTCGGTATCGCAATACCCTGCCTTCACACTGTAGGTATCAAGAATAATATAGATTCTGTTTTGATTCTGATACTCTACACAAGGTAGACATTTCGATGTCATTGGATATTGCCGCAAAGAGAGGCAATCTAGCCGCTTCGATCAAAGGTATCGACATGATGTCGAAACTTTAGAACGTAAGAGTTTTGATGTCGACATCGAAATTTCTGAATATGGAAAATATCGATACTCAGAAACAATAACACCCACTACGAACTCCACTCGTAGCCAGTTTTCCCTCCCTTCTCCCCACCCGATTCTGTTCCAATCCGTACCCCCCCCCCCCCCNCTCCAAACCCCCTTTCCCAAAGACGCTCTCATACCCACCCTCTCCCACAACAGTTCTGAAGACAACATTTGACAGATCTCACTGATAACGCAAATCCCCGGTAAGCCGTACTCACATACTTCCACACCCGCGGACAAACAACCCCGCTGGGTCGAGATTACCAAGTCATGTCTGTTTGAATTGACTGGTCCTAACTCGGCTCAAGTTTCATTAGAAGCTCGGATAGCGACCAGGTCTCAGAAGTTTGTAGAAGAGACCAATTTGCGGAGACGTGCTTATTTGTTTTCAAGGGCATCAGAAGTGACAAAGGATAGTGCAGTTCGTTGTTTCGATATTAATATAACAACAGTTTACAAGGATAGTCCAGCTTGTGCCTCGGAAAACCCAAGAACGACCTTGGCAGGTCACTGAGAAAATTACTGAATGATCTGTCCTGACCGAAAGACGTGAGAACAGACACTGCCTGAATACGGGACGATCATAAACATCCTTATCATTACAATATTTAGAGGTATATTTATAAATGCGGTTTAAAAGGCTCGTATCTTGGCTAACGCATGCTCATGAGATGAGACACTATTTTTACCCCAAATAGGCTGGTTCATCCGAAGACTTTTTCAGCTCCCCGAGGAGCATACAGTATCGCTGCCATTTACAGGCACTGATCACTAGCTTTCTGACAATAGGCTCCACTGCCTACAGCTTTATTAAGGTAAAGGGACAAGGCTGATTTTATACTACTGAAGAAATGACAATAATGAAGACGGTTGAGATTCTCATCTGAAATATTACAAAAAATATAGAATTCAAGGTTACAAGACATGCCCTTAATATGAGTGCTCTGGCATTCATAAATGAATATGTCTTGACCCAGAACGGGGTAGCTTAATGACGTAAACGCTGCAACTGTAAGGGCTGAATCATTTTGAAGAGGTCGCAGTATACATATTAATTTTATTGCCATGTACTCTATAATCCATGCTTTTAGATCTTCTTATGAACACTGTGAAATCACTCAGGTAAACCCAATACCTTCCGCTGTTATATTTTGCTATCCTCGGTTGCTCACTAAAAGCGGATTTTGAAGGTATATTGACAAGTTCAACAATTTAGAAGAGTAAACAAAGACATTTCCTGCTTTTTTTTTTGTTTTTGACATGTGACAAAACGTGCACATTACTTGCGTGGGTATTGCTAGACAGCAAAAAGAGACATCGCTCTAAAACACCTTGGTCTTGAGACCATGGTTGACGCTGATCATCTGTCACAGGCTTGTCATAAGGGGAACACTTTACTGCAATAATCTTATCTTTCACAGAGGTTTCCACATGGCTCTGGTATTTCTATTTTATGCATGCAGGTAACCTGCCCTCATGGCTAGCGGGAAAATAAGCTGAGATATAAATAATAATAATAAAAATGATCAGAAAGTCTAATTTGTTTTGGTGCCCCTGAGTCCTCTATCGATCATTTTAAACAAGACAGACTCGTCTATTTATAGAATTTGATTTTCGCACCTTCGAGAACAAAAAAAACAAAACAAAACAAAACAATTCGGCACCGCTTCATTTCTATGGGCGCAAGCTGCCCTTTGTTTGCCATAAAATGGATAAGGTACCAAGGAAGATGAAGACATTTGCATTCCTCAATTTATTCTGGGAATACTTGACCCTTTTCTTGTATGTGGATGTGTGGGGGAGGGGAAAGAATGAGTGAAGAGTGGGGCAAAGACTTTAATTTGGAAGGACACAAGACCAACATCACGCTGGCACTAGAGAGAGGAGAAGGCATTCGACGAGGCTGAGCGAAACTGCGGTTCTCTGACAAAACCAAGTGCACCAAAGTGTGGAATTTACACATGCGAAGTTATTTGTTGGATCGGCTTCCCTTAACGGCAATCCGCATAATTGTAACTTCCGCTTAATCATAACAGTTTTCGGGGTTAAGAAGACTGTATGTCTATTTCAGAGTCACTGTATAAACGCAGCTTGTCTTCATCGTAAAGGTTTCTCCATTCTTCGAGTATTTGCGATTACGAATATAAACAGTCCTTCGTATAAAACTTTTAAAGATGGGAACCATGTTTGTGTTCAAATTTTATAACGTAATTTCCCATTTTTCATAAGAAAATAACCTAAGAAATGCCATGTGACCAAGCCTGAAGAAATATACAGAAAGAACATCATGAACTCGACCTTCATGTACTTGAAAAATCCATATAGATTTAGTCAATGTAACGTCTCGCTCACACTTTTCAATTTTATATATCAGGTTTTTACTTATGGCTCCATAATGTACTATTTCCCTGGAATACAAATTTGTGAGATCAAATCCTGCACTGTGTAATGGGCTCAATTTTTCTCAACATGACCCAAGCTGGAATTAAGTCATTCCGTCAGAGAAGAGGAGATAAAAACGTAGCACTAGTATGTATGTTTAGCTGTTAGTTCACTTTGTCATTCATGAAGTCTTCTTGTCTGCCAGTCCGTCTCTCCCCCCACTTGATTTCTGTCCTCCTTTCCTCCTTTTTCTCCTCCTTCTCCTCGATCTCGCAAGCAAACTGCTGTCAACCCCCGCTTTGACAAATAGGGACTGTGACAAAACCGGTTAAAAAAAGTAATCGCTGAAGTGGGTAATCGTCCTGATCAGAATCGCGGGTCCTGGATCCCGGGTATGTCTTTTAAGTCCCACTTTCTAGCTTGCGAGATGGAGAAGAGACTGTCGCTGGTCAGGACATCTGCCGCTAGCTTTGTGTTAACGCAGAAGAGGCATGCTGCTGTTTCAATACCATATAAGGCTCCTATATTTGCCAAATAAAGTTCTGACCAAAACATTAGATAGTCTTCCGTTCTGTATGGAAACGCAGATATTCAGACTAGCAAGCTTTCCAAATGGTTAAACGCCAAGTCATGCAAAGCACTCATAAGATATATTTACGTATTATAACCGTGTCTTCCGTGGTAAGTATGATATGATTACTACTTCCGGTGCCAGTCAAATATATTCACGGTTTCGGGTACAGTAGATACCGTGAATAACCTAGTAAATGAGTACTTTTTGGTCAGGTTTACTAGAGGTACTGCCCCTCATCCTCGTATCCAGCCGTCCGGGTATCCGCCAGTTCTGGACGGAGAGAGGACAGGATTATGCGCCTATGACAGGAGGTCACGTTATTTGATGTCATAATAGAACCAACCCTCTAATGGTCGCTGCATCTATCTGTGCATTAAAAGGGCGACATATTTTACTGTTTAAAACCCTTTTATGAATGATTACTTTATCACCTTCCCTTTTGGTGAGTAATTAATAGTACATACCCGACTCCAATCGGAAGTAATCAAAGTGTTCGGGTACAGATACCCGATTACAATTTTTTGGCCAATGCTAACCCCCAGCCCGATGGCACCACTCATCAATCTTCGTCGCTCTGTCTATCCTGCCCTCTTCCCCCCTCCCCCTGGTCCTGAGAAAACGAGCTGTCAGTTTTCAAGTGTGTTTGTTCGCGAGTGTTGACTCAAGTCCTCTGGCTCTTCCCCATGATGACACTTCAACTAAGGGGAGATAAGCCTTGCGCTTGCCAAAAAAATGGCGGCTTGGTGACGTTCGATGTATGATCGGTTGGAAAGTCAAGCCCGTGAATCACCAGTCGTCGTGCAAGTTTGTGACCGATTGCCTAGTAAGTTTAGTACGATTTTGGGATCAGGACTTAAACTAGGATAAATATTTCTGCCTCATCATATTATCTCGCCTCAGTGTATAAGTGTTCTATGTCCACTTGCTGAAATCCCGGGACTTTCTTTAGCTCTGCTTGGGCTAATCTATAATCTAAGGTGCAGGGTCAGGACAGGGAAAGCATTCTTTGGAAAGTCCCTGGACAATAAATCTCCGCGCTAGTCTCGCTCCTAACCTTATCCTTAATCCTAACACGAGCATACGTGTTCCAGGACTTTGTTAAATAGATATAGAATACTTGTAGAAAGAGGTGACGAGTTCTTTCCCATGATGTGATGAGGGTGCAAAACTGACTTATCTACGCTGTCAGTCGTGTTGTGTACACAAGTTGACTTGTCAATAAAACTTAATAATCGCATTAAAACCCGCTATGTTATGCGTTATGCTTTACTCCGATCGACTGGAACCATATCGCTTGGGGGAAATTTTGTCTCATCTTTCATGTCCGTTTCTTATGTTGCGACGAAGTCTCAATAATACTGACTGGCAGCAGCAACCCGCACGAGATAATAGGACCATAACAAAACCGGTGGTGTCGGAAGAGATTACCTTTAAAGTCAGGGTCAAGCTTTAGAACTTTATCCCACTATCTGTACCCCCGGCGCCATTTCATTAATATAACTCTATTTGCTTTCGGTGGAGAAATCCGCGCTGTGTTTACGCGTTCGTTAACCCGGTTGTGTGGTAGAGGAGATAGGAATGCTCAATTTAAAATGACACAAGGTGCGAACGACGTTGATAAGGAATGAAAAAAAGATTGACATGCAATATCACTTTACAAATTTACAAAACTGAACTGGGGGGTTAGGGCCTTATCTCTTTTAACATGAAGCTGGAAAATAGGTGACAAAAGTATCAAACATTACCTCTGTGCCTTGAAGCCATTTGTCATATTTTACAGGGGCTCTAGTGTGAAGTTGCTCTGTGTGAGTTTGGGGGGAGGGAGAAGATAGAGACATAGAAAGACAGAAAGAGGGAGAGAGAGAGATAGAGAGAGAGAGAGAGGAGGCACTGAGAAAGAGAGAGGAGGCACTGAGAAAGAGAGAGGAGGCACTGAGAAAGAGAGAGGAGGCACCGAGAAAGAAAGAGAGGGAGAGAGGAGGAACTGAAAAAGAGAAAAAGAGAGAGAGAGAGAGGAGGCACTGAGTAAGAGAGAGGGAGAAAGAGTAGTGTGTTCGTTGTTCGTGTGCGAGAGAGAGAGAGAAAGCGAGAGAGAGAGAGAGAGAGAGAGAGAGAGAGAGAGAGAGAGCAGTGGTGGCGAAGTGAATCTTTGCGCTGGACGAAAATTACAAACTTGCTCGTTCAAAGATTGTTATTTAAGTCTTCATTTTAGTTTCGTCACGAGGGGACTTGGAGGGCCGTTCGTGGTTGGTCACAACTTACACAGTGTCAGGAAGCAAGAAACCACAAAAAGCTCATACAACTTCAGAGACAGAAAAGTTCAGGTCAACTACCACAAACAGGAAAAGGTGTGCCCGTCAGCTGCCAAAGGCATAAAAGTCTCAATGCAGCACCACTATCAGCTTTAGAGTCCTCCCGCCAAATATTAGTCAGAAAACACAAAGAGGTTGTACATGCCTGGTGGAGACTATGTGCATGATCATGGGCACATTTTCAGTCACATTCTACACACGCCTTCACTATGGGGCAAGAGCTAGATCTACACGCCGACCACATTATCACTATTCCCAACTGCCCAGACCTCAACGCCAAGGACTGTGACATTTCATAACAGGATCCAGGTTCTGACTAACACGTCTTCATTTTTAAAAAAATTGTAGTCGTGGGCCAAGACTTGGATTTTTCAAGTACCACGATATACCTCCAAATACCCGCCAAAGAGACAGACGTTCTGGGGCAACAATCCTATCAGTTATTAAAGTGCGCCCACCAAATATTACCCAGGAAACACAAACAGGTTGTTCATGCCTCATACAGACACTTGGTATAATCATGGACACATTTTCAGTCACATTCTACACACCATGGAGCAGGAGCTAGATCTACACGCCGACCACATTATCACTATTCCCAACTGCCAGACCTCAACGCCAAGGACTGTGACATTTCATAACATGATCCAGGTTCTGACATGCTCTTTTTTCTTTTTTTTAATTTCGCAGTCATGTGCCAAAACTTGGCTTTTTCAAGTATCACGATATCAACCTTAATGTTCCAGACATCGAATGCACCGAATCTTTTTCTTCTACTCAGTGCATAGTTTTTAGCTTTTAAAACTTACAGTTCACCGGCAGACTTAGTAATGAGGAGTGGAGAGGAATCAATACGATTTTTTAGATACTATCTTGACTATTCTGATCAATCTAAATCTAATTGGTATACGTTTTTACATCTCTTGCTGCTTGTTTGAGAAGCAAGGTATACATGATACTAAGCTCAATGAGTGTTTTAAGGCTTCCGCTCATCGCTTCCTTGACTGGGGCAGTGTGGCTGAATGGTTACGGCATTGACCTCAAGGTTTAGAGATCGCTGGTTCATTTCCCGACCACGATCGTGTGGTAAGTACCTCGGAACAGCATTTAATCTACATTTTCCGCAGTCTTCCGTCGATAAGAAGGACACCTGGCTATAGGCAGTGGAAGCTACTGTCATAATGTTAGTGATCAGTGCCTAAAAAATGGTAACGGCACTAACTGCTCTTAGAGGAGTTGAGAAAATCCGAACGTGATCAGACCTGCTGGGCTAATAATAGCGGTGAAGTTGTTTGAGCGGGCATTATTCTGGATTTGAGACTTATCAACCGCATTATTTGTACGATTATTGTTATTTAGTAATGTTCTAACTTGTACCGGCGTTGTTCTATCTTGTACCGGCGTTAGCAACAAATGCATAACATGAAAAAAAACAACACCACTATCACAATGGGATCGAAATGATTATCGAAGCATTTCTCACAGTTAAGCGTAACATATCTTCATCAAAATCGAAAGTAACAATATTGAAATTTTCGATATTCGGTATCGACCATGCCCATCACATCCGCTTTCTTTGCAGTTTGTCTGGAGCCATGTTTTCTAGGTCGGAGTGTCTCGTACGTGTCACAAACGAACGACGACACCTTGGCATCTTTTGTCACCTGCTGCTCTAGAAAAAAAAGTTAATGACAGAACACAGCCAAGACAAAAATGTGACAGCGGTTGACAAAAGCGCATAAAAGGTCAAAAGAGACTATCGAAAACGTGGGATAAGTATGCCCTCTCCCTCCTCCACACTCCACGCCCATAATGCATGTGTTCCTGCGTCCTTGCTGCCCCTTCCCAACTCTATCCTTTTGCAAGTATAAATCAATGCATCGGCCAAAATATGTCTTTACATCTTGTTTAAGTTATTTCCTCCCTCTCCTCCCTATACCTTACTCTTTTTCCTACTGAAAAAAAATAACTTATCATCGTTGTTGCGTCAAATGTCAGCTGACGCAAGAGACTGCTTGCAAAAGTAGCAGAGTGTTTAGCTCCGTAAAGTGATGTTACACGACAACAACCAAAGGTCAGTACTTCAATACTGCCATTCATTCATTCATACATATCAATAACAATAACAACGTCTCTCCCGTTTCCAAAGTTTAGTCACAAACACCCATTTTGTCTTGCAATGGCACCACTAATAGACGCAAGTCTATGGCATTCAAAAACCTGAAATCATTACGAATTGATGTTGCTTACTTTGCATTTTATGTCTAGATCTTGAGCCAGCCACTGGACAACATCTTACAGGCACAACTACACAATTTGACAGATCTTTCGTAAAGTTTTAGCTGTTATCACTTGCTTCTTTGTATTTTTTTCCCACCTAATGAGTGGCAATGTTGTTCCCAACGGCATGGCGAGGAGGATTGTTTTAGTAACTTAGCATTTATGCTTGTTTGTTTTTTTTCGGGTGGGGAAGAGGGTGGGGGCCAATGGCTTTTAGAAAGTAAAAAATTGGGTATTTGGCTCAAAAGAACAAACTCTAGCAACCCGGTTAAGGTCTAGAACACCAACCTTCATCGTCAAAAGGAAAAAATAAAAACTCTGGAAATCGGGCACGAAAAGGATCTTGCGTGAAAAGCCACAATAAAACAGCGTTTGAACAACGGGTAAGCTACTTTTCCTCTCATATTATTGGCTACTATTTTTTTTTTAAAGTTTCTCTCTTTGGTTGCATTGCACTGAGGATATGGGAGCATTGAATCTGTGAGGTATGTTTAGGCTCTCAAATTATCGGGGAAGAAAACTAGTTAACCTTGACAAAATCGTATTGCCAATGCTTGTGAATGCACATCTCAGATTCACAGATTACATAGACGCTACGCCCCTGAACTTGTGCCCGACCACGGCCACTGATTGGCCACCATTTCAGCCACACAGTATGTAACCATCTCTGACAAGGAACCAGACTATGACAACGAGAAACCCTGACTGGCGCCGCTAGGATTATAACACCATTACACAATGATAATATGACAGCTTAGGCGTATGATTTTTATATGTCGTCTTTAATTGATATACCCCTCTCCTGTCCTCTCCTTGTGTCCTCTCACTAAAGATTAATTTTAAGAACAACAACCAAAAAAAAACAAAAACCAAAAAAACTCCAGCACTCTGGCACCCATCCCAGCCCGAGACCTCTTATAACACTCTTCAACGTGTCTACGGAAACGCCAGCTATATTCCGGTGGTGACAATGATTTGAACATGTCGTAAAATAATCCGCAGGGTAAATGATGCTTCAGAGACACCTCCGAATGTCACTCTAGACACACACTCTCGCGCGGGCTGCGTTCAGGCTACCTGTGTCGGGGTAAAACCGTATTCTATCCGCATAGCACAATGGAACTTTATTTCGAACCATACTAATGAGGGGATGAGTGCTTACCTAGGCGACCTTGATGTATTAAGATCGTCTAAGTGCATAAAAACAATTGTAAGAGGATCACAGGGAAAAGGCAACTGTTTTAGATCTCTGGAGTAGTGCCACTTGTTAAAGGAGGACGAAAGAAGGACGTTTACATCTATATATGGTCGCTTAGAGCTAGAGTGGATCATCCGGCATTTGCTGTGTTTTGAGAAATTGCGGGGTGAAGTTTATGTTGCCACTGAATTATAAAGACTTGTAAAAAAGGAAAATTGCTATTAGGAGTCCCCACAGGCAAACACACACAAAAAAATGCAATCTAACAGATATTTATAGCAAGATTGAGTCAATATCTATTTAAAAAACTCTTACCACCAAAATTACAAAAACGTGGGATGGTCCACTCTTGCTCTACAGCGACCATAAAATTAAAGATTCCTCACTTATCACCGGCCATTGGATGGCCTAACCTTATAGATGAATAAGATTCATCCCCATCAAGGTTTTAGACAAAGAAAATGTGATTTTTTTTAATATGTTATTAGTTTGAGTACTTCTCACCGTTTGTTGAGGCCACGTTTTTAAGTTAAACCGGCGCCCGTTAAGTCGTGTTCTATTGGCTGCTTCATATTTCCCAGCCCCGAGAAGCCCGTTAGCTGTTAGGTGGTAGTCTACAGTGAAGGAGCACACAGTGCGCTAGACTACGGTGTGATGTGTTGTGGTCCATTCAGGTGTGCTGTGTGAATATGTGTTTATATATGTGTTATTATATGTGTTTGTATTATAAATGAGATGTATAACATTGTATGATATTGTAAAACTATCTCCCTACCGGGTAAATAAAGTCGTATATTCATTTTCATTTGTCTCAGTCAATATATCCTAGCAAATTTTTGTGCGCGTTATAGTGTGTAGTACATGTATTTCCAAACTGATTGCTCTTGTGAGGGTAGCTTCCTCTTGGTGGATATATTGGCAGAAGTAGGAACATACTGAATAAGGTCTGCTTTCTTCTTTCTTTTTTGGACTCCTCAAGAACACAACCTTCTATATGGCATGGGATGATCGACCAGGAGCCCGTGCACATGGAGAGTTCAGTCTGGTCATCAGCCTACACTGCACTGTTTGATCAGCTCCCTTACAGAAAGAGGGAGGGTTTGGAATCTCGGTGCAATGTTTTGGAGTATATTTCTCAAGAGCTCATTTTTGTTAGCATGCCACGAATCTAGTCTCTAGACTCCAAGCAATTCCCGCTTACGAGACTTCATCTTTAAGACTTCTTATAAATACTTCAGCAGTAAATGCTCCCATCGAACACCACTGTCAGTTTACAAGCACTGATCACTTTCACTCGACAGTATCTTTGACTGTCTACTGCCCGATATCCATGAAAAAGGAGTGGGTTGAGGAAAACATGAATGAAATGCTTTTCCCAAGACATGTACAACAATTTGAATACATCGGCAATCGAACCCACGACCTTGTGGTCCTGAGTTCAAAAGATGTAACATATCGGCACCACGCTGTCTCCACTACAATAGAAACCCAATACCTACTAAACATTCGCTGTGCCTGAACATACCCCAAGCCTCGCAAACATGGGGCAAATCTATTTGTTCTCAGAGAGGTGTCACATTGTTTGAAAATCCGCTGTGGCATTCGGTTGAATGGGTTGACATTATTATTACATTGCCGCGTGAGATTTTTTTTCTCTTTCAAACCTAACCCACTTCAGGAAACAGGGAATGGGTGGGGGTGGGTTTAGAAATGTCGAATGCCATCATTAGCTTTGAATTTAGAGACCGGGGGAATCCATGCATTCAAGTGGCGTAACTCTTAACAATGTTGGCGATAGGGTTTTAGTGTTTTAACAAATCGGATTAGTTGAATAGATCACACCTCAACTCTTTGGCATTGGGCACGGCTAGAGCTTGAGGTACAATGAAACTTCAGTGCTGATTTTTTTTTTTAAACGATGTATCCCTGAATATATCGATTTGATGAATCGATTTCCATGTACACTGTAACACGTTGGCCCAGGGAAAGATCTGGGGAGGTGGGAGGGGGAAGTGCCGATATGTTGAGATTTATTGGAAATTACGAGACATGCAGTGTTAAAAGTACTTTCTTAAGTGTTATCCTTAACGCATTTATTTCATGAATTGTTACATTTTAACACCCTGGCGCGGAGCGTTCCCTTGCCTTGAAATGTATTACAAATATTGTTCAAAGTACTTTTAACAGTACAAATACAAATAGATTTGGTGAATACATTACACTTTAACCTTTTTGGTGTAGAGTTTGGTGATGTATCGACATAATATACTGCATTTTGTTTTCTTTTTAGAATTTATACCCTTAGCACATCCATAGCTAGATCTAGATTCGAACATGTTGAACTAACAATATCAAGGAGCCACGTAATGATGCATATTTAACTGACGACCGGTCTTAAGACTTGGCATATGCATTCTACTAAACATCCAAATTTGTGGATAAATGTTACGCCCGCACAAAGTATTCCATACATTTTAGGTTAACCTTACGTCGTTTTCCACTGTTTTGCACGATGCAAGTTCCAGCACCGGCTGAAACTAACGGCTCTGAACTTCTGCGTTAATTTTCTGCACTGACTGCTTTCAAAACAAAATAGCAAAGGATAACAGCGGCAAGATTCAGCCTTTGTCATTCGCCAGCTTGTGAACTTAAATTGACAGTGATGCATCAAATGTCACCATATATCTCCCCTTCTAGTTACTTTATTTGGACAAAGCCATGATCACCACTGAAATATACTCCCAATGTAGTGCCCTCTCCAGAGTGTTTTGAGAACCACTGACTTATGTAGGCAACAACGTTTCCAAAAAAAAAAACAACCAACAAACTTACATTCCATGGTACTTTAACTGAAGCTGTCACATTCAGGATTTCATCATTTGTGTAAACAGGCCCTTCCCCCTTTTTTTTTGCCCGTCAAAATCTAGTTAATACTTTTTGACGGTTATCCTTAAAACAAACTTATTTTCAACAACTCATAAGGACTCGGTGTCGTAACATGGATGTCTCCCAGCTGTGTAGGCACCATCATTCATACTTAGACTAAGTACCTGTCTGGTGTCATCATAACAGCTGCCCCTCTGGTGTCCCANAGACTTGCAAGCTGAGAGACCCTGGTTCGATCCCCGGTAGGGACAGAAATTTTCTAGAGTAGGTTTATTCGGCCCTTCTTCTCAAAATTGATCATTCACAGTAATTTGGTAAAATCCCTGGTGACACACTTCCTTAAAAAATAACACGTAACATCTGAAAAATTATCAGACTAAGCTCACCTTCCTCCCCCTTAAATATAAGAGAAAGAATACTATACACTGTATTGCCTTTCCACCCGGTTACATTAAGACTTGGCATATGCACTCTACTGAACATTCAAAATTGTGGATAAATGTTACGCCTGCACATAGTATTCCATACATTTTAGGTTAACCTTACGTCGTTTTCCACTGTTTTGCACGATGCAAGTCCCAGCACCGGCTGAAACTAAAGGCTGCGGAACTTCTGCGTTAATTTTCTGCACTGACTGCTTTCAAAACAAAGTAGCAAAGGATAATCACGGAAAGATTTAGCCTTTGTCATTCGCCAGCTTGTGAACTTAACCCTCCAAGTCCCAAGAAAAGAAAAGTTAATATAGTAACAAAGTCGGTTCCTTTTGTGTTTTGAGTAAGTAGTTTACATCTTTTCAGCTTAACTTCTATAATGTCTAAACAGACTATTCATTGTTATGCCATTGTACGTTCGTTCTCTGAGGAGTCATTCCACATATCTTGTTTTGTTACGGAAACACCAAGCGCATGTGCCACATATGGCACAATGGGTCTTTGAGGGTTAAATTGACAGTGATGCCTCAAATGTCACCATTATATCTCCCCTTCTAGTTATTTTAGTTGGACAAAGCCATGATCACCAGTGAAATACACTCCCAATATAGTGCCCTCTCCAGAGTATTTTGAGAACCACTGACTTATGTAGGCAACAACGTTTCCAAAAAAAAAAAAAAAACGAACAAACTTACATTCCATGGTACTTTAACTGAAGCTGTCACATTCAGGATTTCATCATTTGTGTAAACAGGCCCTTCCCCCTTTTTTTTTGCCCGTCAAAATCTAGTTAATACTTTTTGACGGTTATCCTTAAAACAAACTTATTTTCAACAACTCATAAGGACTCGGTGTCGTAACATGGATGTCTCCCAGCTGTGTAGGCACCATCATTCATACTTAGACTAAGTACCTGTCTGGTGTCATCATAACAGCTGCCCCTCTGGTGTCCCAGGTGATTCCCAACACGCTGAATACCTATCATATTATGATAAGGGTTAATGATAACTTCCTATTATGATGAATCATAAATAATGATTCCTGCATGATGGGTCTTATATTATTATCATGAATCATTTATGTAACACGATGATTCCTATTTCATGATTCATACGTATAATATAATAAGCCCTGCATTAAGAGCTCTAATGTGTGAGTCCGATTAAGGTCGTATATGATGAGACCTCACTATGACCATATTGTGACATCATATGAGTCCTTTTAACAGATAAACCTTGTATGAGAAGGCCTCACTAAAGAGGCCTATATAGTCCTATATCAAGATAATCCCTAATGAAAAGACCCCACAGGGGAGTCCTACTACAAGATGAATGATAAGTCCTGTATTAAATCGATGCTGACTGCTATAAAGCCAAAACTTTTCTGAAATTAGCATAACCGACGTGGCATTCAGCTGCAAGTTTCCTCCTGTAAGATCTCGTATACGATAAGTTTTATGCATTATGAGGAGTCCCAAACGGAATGCTTTATAATATCAAGGAGTATTAAAACCACAATACATACTTGACCTGCTCAGACTAAGGAGATGCGTGTGCTAATCAAACAGACTTGAACATACATTGGATAAATGTCAAAGGGCTGTTTACCAATGTCTCACATGTCTGTGTGGCATGACCACCAACCACTCACTAGACTGGATACTTCATTGGCAGCCTGGCAGAATGGTTGCGGGGCTGACCTCAAGATTTGAATGTCGTGCGTTCCATTCCTGACCGCAGTCATGTTGTTAATGATTTGGGAAAGCAATCCATTCACATTTTCTTCAGTCGACCCGTCTGTAAAATGGGTATCTGGCTATAGGCAGTGAAAGATATTGTCAGAATGGTGGTGATCGGCGCCAGTGTATGGCAGCGGCACTGTATGCTTCCCAAGGAGTTGAAAGGATCCTAGATCGATCAGGCCTCCTGGGGTATAAATAACGTGAAATCGTGTAAGCGGGCATTAGCCTGGATATGAGACTTATAAACCATATTATTATTTTTTTTTTCCAACCAGTGCCACAATTTCCTACCAATCAGCGTACAGCGTTGGCCCACTCCACCAACCATAACCGTGACCTGTAAACAGCCCAATAGAAGACAGCTTGATCTTGGTCAAGTTGACACTGAGCTTTCAACATCTGCCACAATGCTCCTGTTATCTACGGTTACAAGCATAATGATCACTCACAGCGTTTCCTAAGAATACTTTCAACACGTTTCTTTGACATAAATTCGCAAAACAATCAACTAGAGGAAACACATTAGGTTTAAGTAAACAACTTGACATGTCACTGTTTATTCTCACCACGTCGAGTTGCAATTACACCAAAAGAGTTGGCCCCCTAAAAAAACGCACAGCAAATAATCATAAATTTATTATTTGCATTTCTGACAGCCCAAAGACTGCATGATATGTCAGGAATATGGCAGGTAATGTAGTCTGTCACTGAGAGGAAGGAAAAAGATAGTGAAAGAGTGCAAGAGATAGGGGGAAATCTTTTCACCGCAATGAATGTTTCGCTTGTATCTATCGTCCGTGTGGACGTATAACTAGTGGGGAAAGCATCGTTTCTGAGTATCTATACTTTCACTGTCTAAGAGTTTTGATAAGATATCGAAAATGAAGCTCTGGACGTTCGATGCGTTGTGGATATTTTCAATCCTCAGAGATTGTCTATAGGATGCTTCGTCAAAGAGCATACATTAACTTGGTACAAAGGGTATCGGCAGATCGAAATTAATGTCGATCCTATCCCCGTCCTCAGAACCAAACTGGCTACCGATCTCTCCAGTGCAATGCCTAACCTCTAGGTTCTTGGAAATATTGGAAGTATCATAAGTATCGAAATGCCACCAAGTACTAAGTATCAGCATCGAAATAGCATCGACACTTTTGATACCAAGTGCTTAAAAGTTGAGTATCGTGATACTTAAAACTTCTGATATCGGTCCATCACAACGTATACTCGTAACATTCTATTTCATATAGACGAAGATCGGTGGTCTGGTTATTTGGCGAGGTTTATTGTTCCTTGAAGTGGTTGCCCTTTTCGAGGACTTCCAAATACCCCAAAAAATAATTTCCCTTAATCAAGAAGAGCATTACAGATGAGCTGAAGTTGAAGTGGATGCTCTTTTATAACGATTGGAGTAGCATGAAGAGGCATGTCACTTCATTAAGTTACGTTTTTACGTTGTTTGAGCTCGTAGATGAGCTTTGGTGGTTTTTGGTCCCTACTGTTTAGATCTTTGGTGGCTTTTGTTTATGTCTTTTGCTCCGATTGTTTTTACTTCTTTGGGCTCTATAATTGAAATGTGTTATTCTACAAATTCTGCAGTGATTTTGGAATTGTTTTTTCCTAATGATATTAAAGTATTTTGATTG